>JAOEHY010037400.1:0-10602 GCA_025447955.1 Psilopsiagon aurifrons | reverse complement strand
CCGGGGCTGCGTGCGGAGCTTGCACGCCAGCTGGAGTTCCCGGTGGGCGTGGGCTTGGGGGGCCCCGCACTGACAGCAGCAGGGCTACAGCAGCACACCCCAAGCAGCCTATTGATCAACACAAAATGAGGCAAGATGAAGGGCGTGCTTGGAGAGGTGCCTGCAAGACTCAAAAGTCCTGCTGGCAGCAGAAGCAAGGGACACAAATCAGAACCTGCATAAATGTCAGTGCTGCAAAGAAAACCAGGATAATGTGAGATAAAAGACATCTGACCATGGCCTACAGAGAAAGTAGTCCCCCGGTTCCTCATCTCTGCAAACTACAGGGAACCACAGCACTTTGCCACAAGACACTTCCTGGTCCCTGCCCGGGCATGAGCATCCATTCAGAGGGGTTCAACCACATTGGAGGGTCAGCAGCAGGAGTGCATTTGGGCTCACCACTGATCTGAAGGGAGGGGCGGGCCATAAAGCAGGAGCCACAGCCTGCGCTTGGTCTTATAAGGGCGCAGGTGGTCTCTTCCACAGAAGTTTCCCAAAAAACTGCCTGTGCAAACCAGGGCCATGGTCCTGTCTGAGGGACATCCACCACATGGCATTCACCACCCAGGGCAGGTGAGGACACCCCTCTTCCACCCAGGAGAACAGCAGCAGACAGTGCACTCCTTGCTACCAGGGGCTTTAAGCTCCAGGCTTATTCCTCCTCTCTGGGTAAGGTAGGTGCTCCCTGCAATAGACAAAGCGAGAGAGCACGCACTTGTGTCTGGGGAAAGAGAGACTTCTAGAAAATGAAAGATCTTGATTCTAGGTTCTTCTACAATCACTTCATATAAAGTAACACCAGAGTCAGCTTGGTCTATTTGAAAGCCAAGGCACAATTCAGAGAGGTTTGGGAGCCACAAGATCTTGGCAGAAGCCACCAAGTCCCAAAGATTTCAGGCACATCCCTGCCCCCCAGTTTCCTGCTGAGGAACTCGGGTGGTTCCGCTACCACGCTGGCTTTGGCATGCCACATCTGCAGGGACTGAGAGCCCCTGGGGCTGGGGCTGCAGACACAAAAGCCTGTCCACACAGTGTGCCATGGGCTCAGGGCAGAGATCTGCTGGCACAGGACAGTGATGGAAAGGGGCTGCCTTGGTGTGCTGCTCCACCTACCTTACCCCATCTGTCCCAGGTCCCCAGGGCAAGGGCCCTGCCAGCAAGTGACACACTGGCTGCAGGCTCAGCAGCTCCCTGCAGCTGGGAGTCCAGCACGGAGGGAAGCCTGGATTAGCTGCTGGCACTGTGGGAAGTGCGATAATAGCAGAAGCAGAGCAGCAGGCAGCAATTGTGGAGCCTGAGCAAAATCCCTTGTTTTCACTGGCTAGTTCTGGTTTCATGTTTCTGATCTTTTAAACATCAGGCACTCCTCAAGCCCAGCCAAGAGCTCCGTAATGCAGCGCTCTGCTCCCTGCCAGCAGCCTGACCTGTGCCAATGGGTTCCCTGCAAACTGCCAGCTCCAGAGGAGACGGAGCTCCAGCCCCACAGCGTATGGGCTGGCAGCATCCTCACGGCAGCAGCAGTTGGGCTCAGCTCCCCACAGCAAAGCAGCACCATCGCACCCGCCTCGAGCCAAAGCCCTCAACAGGAAAAGCTTCTCCCAGCTTATCTCTGCAAGCAAACCCGAAAGTATCCCAAACCAAGGTAATCAAGGCACAGGGAGCACCCTGCAGCAGTGAGACACAAGGCCAGTATAAAGCAGTGCCGGCCAGGGGCACTAACATGTGCTCTGCTTTCAGTCCAGCCATTTAACCACACCGTTTCTCCTGGCTGTTAAGGCAGTCACTAACACAGAGCTGCCTGTCCGCCCCTTCCAGAGGGGGAAGAGAGAAAGCAGCTCATGGAACACGCAAACCGCTCTCTACAGCCTAGAAAAAGCTGGGTGTTAGGAGACCACAGAGAAGATGGCAGGTCATGCAGGCAGGTGAAGGGTTAACAGGTGGAAGTCAATGTCCCTCTACCAGGCAGCCAATATTTCTATCAATAAATTATGCATCAGCATCTAGTAATAATGACCCAGCAGCCAGGGCTATTTAAAACAAACCAATCAATGGTATTAACATAATCCCCAGGAGAAAACAAGACACCACACATGGAGCTGGGCCAGGAGCAGACCAGGCCAAGGAGAAAGGGACCTTTGGCTGGGAGGCCAGTCAGGGGTCCCGGCCAGGCCAGGAGCCCAGACCAGAAATCACTGCCAGCCCCAGCAGCGCAGCCACCGAGGCCTCGGGAAGGGCCAGCACCGGGGCCACCAGCCTGGCCCTGGCGCCCCCACAGCTGCTGTGGCCCAACGTATCTCCCAGGTCAGTCACTCCCGAGCACAGAGGCTGCACGGCACCAGCTGTGCCCACGGGTCTGGGCACCCACGTCCCAAACACCCCAGTACCCAGCCTCACATTCAGCCCCTTGGTGAGGATGCAGCTCCCCCCAGCACTGAGCCTGAACCCTATGCTCCTCATCGCTGCTCTTCCAGAGCAGACGGGTGCCTCTGGTGCTCACTGAAGGCACCATCGCACCCCCCCACTCTGCTTCCACCCTGGCTGTGACCAAGCACCAGGAGCACGGCACCCGTGCATGGGCACAGGCCTCACCAGCCCGTTCCTACAACACTTCATGTGCATTCTCCGTATTAATAAATGGGAAAAGAAGGAACCATAAATCTGGGAACTGCCAATTTGCACAGGACTAGCTCTTTTACTGGCTACGCACTAGCACCTTTTACAGCCCATTAATTACTTTCTCTAATAAAGTTTGACAAAATGATAACTTGCCCATGAAAAGTGTTGTAATAAATACATTTTCCCTAAGTTTGGACCATTCTTGCATGTCCGGCTCATAAACCTCTCCCACAGTTCAGTAACTTGGGGCCCACCTGTACTTTTCAGCCAAGGAAGGAGGGGGTCACAATACAATGACCCCATGCACATCAGCATGAATGATACCACCAGTGAGTGGGGTTCCTCTCGCAGACTGGGCAGGACTGGCCCTGGTCTGGTGAACACAGCCTCCTCCAGCAAGGCTGAGAAGTGGAGAGCACTTCTCACGCTTCCCACTGCATTTCCACTGCACACTGGAGCCCCTGCATGCCTGGCAGGTCCTGGGTACCCCACCAAGCCTGACCCAGGGCACCCCCTTCATCTCTCACCTCTCCGTCACACCCCATGGCATCCACAGCAGCACCAGCTCTGAGCTGGGGAGCATCAGGGTCTTCATCTCCACTCCTGACTCTCACCCACATGCAGCACCTGCACAGCTTCTGCACACTCTCTCATCCTGCTTCTCACACCAGGCACCAAGAGGCATCTCATTTCCTAGGCTCATGCTCACAGCTTGGGCTGTTCACTGTTCATGGTATGTATGCATTTACATAAAGCCACGGGTGAGCTCAGCAGGACACAATGGCCAAAGCTGGTCTTTGGTAATACAGAAGCAGGAAGCAATGCATCTGTCTTAATAACCCCAAACTAGAAACAGTTTAAGATTTTCTTTTATTATGATTCAAAGGAGCACTAAGAGACTCAACTCACCTCTGACACAGAAACTCAGATCTCTTACCAAGCCAGCCTGTAAACTCAATCACTGGCCCTGGCTCAGGCACTGTGACCAGCACAGCCAGTACTGCGGAGCTAAAGCCCAGGCACAGCCACCCGGTGCCTCTGCCTGCCCCAAGCAGCCAGCCCTGTGCTGTTCCCTCTCCCCCCAGCACAGGCAGTGCTTGCAGGGCCACCACCTCTGCTGAGGAGCAGAGGTGCAGCAGCTGCCAAGCGAGGCCAGAGCAGGCTCATGCCATGAATCCCAGCACACACCCACTGTGCCCAGGCAGCCACAGGCTCCTCTCCCTGTTTAATTAGTTGAGTGACTCTGCTCTGCCCAATGAAGCCCTCACCCTCAGCAGTGCCATGCTGGGGAGATTTATGATCATAATTTAGAGGCTGAATTACCACTGTCAGTACCTGTGCCATATGAATTACTCAGTCATATTAAATTCAACTGTTGATTTTGCAGGGTTATATGAAGCAGGAACACTTAGAGCCAATGAAATAATGGAGGAAAAAGAATTATGGTCAGGGACATTGCATTAGCTGCTCAAAGCACCCTGCGCAGCACCCACCCGCAGCAGTGCAGGCTTTCCAGGGCCATCCCAGCACTGCTGGGACCTGCCACTGATCCTGTCCCCACTCCATCTCCGGCGCAGCAGCAGGGTCCTCTGCTGTCAGAGGACCAGAGACAGGAATTAGAGTTAAGGATCTCCTTCAGAAGCCTGCACTGGCATGAGTAAGTCCTTCCACTCTGGAAAATGCTGTTGCTCAGGGCTCATGCTATGGTCACATAGACACAGGATGTGCTGGTCTGTGAAGCCCTAGCAGGTAGCTCAGTAACGCTCAGCACAGTCCTGTTTGCACAACCCAGCACTGACCTTACTTTCACAGGCAGATACTTTAGGGGAGTCACTCAGCCACTGGTCTACGCTGAAAAATCAGATCGGAGCTTCAATTCCAGCCACACCAGACACACTCGGCCCCAAACTTCACATCCTAGCAGCCGGCTCTGACAGCACAGCTTGATTTGTGCAGAGGACTTAACCAGAGCACTGCAATGCCACAAACTGGAATTTAGCATTAAAACACAAGCAAAACCCCTCTGGCTTTAAAGCCTCAATATAAAGGAGCTGATTTTGGAGCGATGACTAACAGCTTATGGGTAGGTAGGATTCCTAATGCACAAAAGAACAACATGCTTTTGTATGCGGAACAAGTATTAAGCAACTACTGCAGAAAAGGTCCATCGACAAAAACGCATGAACATCCTCACTTATCTCTGCTCACAGGCAGCTGAAGCTCTCGCAGTGATGCAGAACGAGGATGCTGTCTCCCTTTTTCACAGACAAGCTTAACTTACAGTTTACAGTGGGTAGCCCTGCAGGGAAAAGTGGCTGAGCCAGGGCCTCTTCCAGGTGCTCACAGAGCCCAGCTCTCCAGTGCTGCCCTCACCATTCCCAGCATGCCAGAGACTGCCAGGTGTATCTGTTACGAAGCCTCATTTTATACAGACCTCCCAATGTCCGCCCAAGGCCCCTCTAATCATGGAGTAAAGTGCAGATAAAAATGCACATGCACAATTCCATCAAGTGCATTTATCTGCGCAGACAGCCCTTCGGTTTGCCAAGATAATGTCAGAAACTCTACACAAATCAACACAATTTACACCCTCCTCCTCTTCAGTGTAAGGCAGACTCTACCAAATCAAGGGCTAATATATCACATTATTTCTAGTAATCCAAGGGCTGCCTCCTGCCACGTGCTATATGAAATACCTATGTCTTTGATTCATTGATCCCTGCCTCATCTTGGGGGTAGAAAAGCCTTTCTCCCTTGTACAACTTATAGTTTAACACACTATGTACTGTGCTGCTGGGCTAACATCTGCCCTTTCCCAGGATTAACCCCTCCTGTGCTAATATAGGACCATGGTGTACTGTGGAAAGCTCGTCGGGGATTAATTTTTTAAGAAAGAAAAAGGGTTTTTTGCTCCTTCCAGTGAGGAGCACGAATGCTCCCCACTGCCACAGCCGATGCAGCCATCAGGCACTGGAGGGAACTGCAGAGGTGGAGGGTGTCCCATCACCACACATCCCCCCCACTGCAGCCCTGCCCAGCACCTCTTTGTGCCTCACAGGAGCACACAGAGCCCAGGACAGACACCCCTGTTCTGGGCACACCACAGCAGTGCGGTAACAGCAGCTGCCCACACACACCTGGATTTTTACTAAGCCTTCTCCTCTGGTTTGCACATAGGAGCCGCTGGAGCTGCTTCCACGAGCCCGAAGATCACCAACCAAAAGCAACTTCCAGAGTCACACTGAAAGCTAGGAACCAAATGCAGCCAACCTGAGCGCCCAAATCCCCACCTTTGGAAGCTGTAGAGCTGCCAAGCCCCACAGCAATGCAGGCAGAGGGCAGGCAGCAGCAAGGTCATGGCCCATGGCAGCACACCAAGCACATCCCTCTGACATCCCACCTCTTGAGCTCCATGAACCGCCTCTCCTGAACCTCAGCCACTCAGCAGGGGAACCCCAGGCCTTTTCAGGATGGATGGTCAGACCCAAAAGTGCTTGGGAACAGGACTGAATAGTTCTTTGGCCTCCTCTGCAGGGTCTGCAGAAGTGGTGCTCATGCTGTTGCCAAGCATCAGCCCTGCCTTGAGATGGAGACAACTTAATATTCCAGTGGTGCATCTCAGCACCACTCCATAGATGGAATGTGCATTGGTAAATACTGCTTTTGGTGCAAGAGTCCACACAGAAGTTACCAGGAGGAAAAGGAAATGTGTACAGCAAACAGTAAGCACACTGGAGAACACAACTGCAATACAAAGCATGTCCTTCTCCTCCCAACACCAGCTCCAGGATGACTAATTCTGTGCAAGGATGCCAGTCACAAAGTCCTTAGTTGCCCTTCTTCCACAGCTCTGAAAACTGAAAAACAGGTATGAGACTGTCTCTATCTCGCAAAACTGCTGCCTGCAGACCCAGGTGCTCCTGTGTGCCCCCCTTCCCACACCAACATGCCTGTCACTGCTCCTCACGCTCACCCAGCACTCACCCCCTTCGGCACATGCACTCGCCAGCTCTCATGAAGTCCCACTCATCCCATCACAGCCCTGTGCTGCGAACAGCCTCCCCTGTGCCCTACATGTTCACAATGGCAGCAGATCCAAGCTCCTTGTCCAGTCCAAGCACACTGGTCTGCCCCCAGGCTGCCACAATCCCCAGCTTTGGGGTGAAAACCCAGGGCCAGTGCTGAGATCAGCTCCTGACCAGGCATTTAGCACGTTGTGTGTATTGTCCAAGTTACCAACAGCAGCTCTGTGCACGGAGAATAAAATGGAGAACACCAGGGAAATGCCCCACCACATACACCAGTGATGCCTGGCAAGGAAGGGCAGGGTTTCCAAAATCAACCTGGATGGAAAGTACCTCACACAGGCACCAGGAGGGTGGTCCTGATGCGAGCACTGCTGCACAGCTCACCAGCTCCCACCACCTGGGCTGAAAGCATCTGCCTGCAGGGCGCTACCCTGCCACAGCCCCAGACCATCATCCCTTTGGCACACACAAGAGCCTGGGAGTCTACAAAAGGGCCATTTTACATATAAATAACAAAGTACATGACAATGCAAGCTGCAGGAAAAGAGAGGGAAAGGACATGAAGGCTGAGCATCCCCCTCCAGACAAGGGAGGCTATGGCCAATTTCTAGGAAGGTGGGAAATGAATCTTTCCTCTCCAGAGCGCAGGCTGGCCTGCATGCCCAGAGAAGGCAAAGGCAGCTCCCCCTCCCATGGGGTGAGGGCTCCTGGGTCAAAGAAGCCACCTTGCCAAGGTGAAGCAGCCACAGCTGCACACTCTCAGCCCCCCAGGAGGCTGCAGCCTGGAGCAGGGCAGGAACACACAGCATACTGCGAATGGTTATATCCTCAGGAAATGAGGCTAAAACAACCCCAAGTCTCTTCACCAGGCCCAGCAGGACTCTCTTTCTGCTAAGGATTTCAAGGAAAGGAAAGCAGGCCTGAGCCCAGGCACCAAGGACCAGCTTTCTCACCTCCTGCTCTTTTACAGATGTCTCTGGACCCTTTCAGCTAAAAACCTTTAAATGCAAGTTCCTCTCTGCTCTTTCTAGAAGGGCCATAGCCCCCTTGCTGGCAAGCTTCTTCCTCAGGCATTCTGATCTAAATGCACTTTCTCCATCTGTGGCCCTGCAGCACCCTGGGGACCAAGGGAGTCTGCTCTCACACTGAGCACAATGTGAAGGCACTCTGGGCCAGGAGAGCACATGAAGGATGCACTCTGCCCACTTACAGCCTTTATCACGAGTGCGATTTCAGATGGGTTTTGCAGATTAGGAAAAAGGGGATTTATTTTACAGGAAGCAAGTCCGGGGCCACAATCTTCCCTGCATTTCATGTCCAGTAGCCAGGTCCCTCCTCTGTTCATTATAATCTTCAGTGTAACTTCTGCTCTACAGCTCCTTTAATCACATCAGATATGGGAACAGAAAAATGCCATTGTTCCTTGGCCATGAACAATGGCCTTCGCAGAGCCATGAGAAAGTGCAAGATGGATATAAAGAAGGCAGGCTCTTGTCTGCCCATAATCTCTTCTACAAACTGACAAAAGAGGGTTTTGTATAGAGAAAATTGTCACATACAGAAACAAAACAAAAATAGAGCATGCGAGCTGGGACCACTTTTATCTGGAGAGGCACCACAGGGAGATATGCCAAACGTGATTCATTTTAACAAGTTCAGCCCCTGAGAGGCAAGAGCAGAGCCCCTGATTGAGGACGAGGAGGTTGGCCAGGAGAGCCGGGATGAACACAGCCCTGAACCCTACTCCTGCCCTCACTGCAGAGCAAGGAGCTCAGGCATGGAGCAGGCCCATGGAACAGACTGGCCTGGGGTGGGGATGGATCTGGGGTATTTGGCTGTTAATTTGGTTCGGTTAGCCTCTGCATTGGCTCATTTAGTAATTAAAGTATAGAAACAGGTAGGTTCTTGCTCTCCCATCCATGGCAGGCAGCTAGCAATGATTAACTACATAACTCTTTGGGGAGACTCTTCCTCTACACAAGCACCTGAGTAAACACTCCAAAGCTGCCAAGCAGCTGTGTGCAAAGTACCAAGCAGCTTTGGTACAGCATCAGATAGGCATTGCCTTGTGTTTGGGCCCAGCTCTCCTGCTCCCAGGCTCTGCAGGTAGCAAAAGACCCAGATCAGTACAACTGAGAGACCCTTTGAATGAAATCAATGCAGCTGAACAATCATATAAGTCCTGGTGTCACCACATTATTTATTCCCCAAAGTCCCCATCCTGCTTCAGAGGAAGCACTCGAGCATATGCCATCCCTTTGCTCTGCAGCATGCAAATAAATCAGAAGCTCAGGTTCTGCTTCCTGATATACAAGGATTACAAACTGCTGGCACCAGGCACCCTGTCACCCACCACCAACCTAGGATGAGCAGAGGTAACAGGGGATGGTGGCACTGGAGGTCTCACCCAGAGAAGGTAAAGCTAGCACCCTTCTGTGAGCAGCTCTGAGCCTCGGGATTCCTCACAGGTTCTTCTCCTCCAGTTCTTCAGGGTCTGACGGGGATGCCGCTCTGTTCACTGCCTCCTTTCAAGCCATTGTTAGTTTATTAAGTGCTTTTTAAGAGATGCAATTTGTGCCCCAGGAGAACAAGCTGCAGAAAAAGAGCTCCACAGTCCTGGTGGCCTCGCTGCACCAGCCAAATGTCACATCCAGACCCAGCAGGCAGCAGCATGGAAGCAACCAGCGCTGTCTCCCGCTGTGCTGCCAAAGAATGGGTGAGATGGGCAGAGCCCCACCGCAGCACCACTAACACTGTGGGGCACAACAGGAGACGGTCATGGGGTCGGGCGGGAGCCGCCTCCGAAGCAGATGAGGAGGTAGAACATGCCCTGGCCCCATCCCACACTCCCCTTGAACCGCAGGACTCAAGCAGAGCTCAGGCAGCTCCAGTCCAGCGCCTTCTCCCGCAGCCATGGGGAAGAGCTCCTTGCAAGGCGTGGCCTCCCCCCCCCCCGGCTCACATGCCCACAGCCCACCAAGAGCAGCCACCAGCTCTGCCTTCCCTCCCCTCAGCACAGCACACACAAGCAAAGGGCTGGCAGAGCTCCTCGGTGTGACCACCGGAGCAGACACACACCAGCTCCCTCAGCACCAGCCCTGGCCAGAGCACAGCACCCGGCCAGCCTCCAGGAGCCTGTGGGAGCAGGGGAGACCCCTCCAGAGCACCAGCTACACCAGCAGGGATGGGGACATCAAATGCTTCTGAAGGAGCCCAGAAACACCCTCCCTTTGCTCTGCTTTCACACATGTTAGATTGCAGTTTAAGCAACTTGTTACACAATCCTTACACCAGACCACAATCATGTTCCAAGTCCAGCAGCACTGGGGAGCTGGATCTCCATAGCTCTGGGCTGCACAGTAATCCATAAGCAGTCACCACCTGAAGGCCCTCTTCCTGTCCCCCAGCCAGGCAGCAGCTCAGGGACTGGGAAAGCAACACCTCCCCAGCACATCATCACAGTCCCCCATGTCACCCAGCCTAGACCTTCATTGTTTCCCCTCCTGGCATGCTCTGGGCCATCAGCACCCAGACCTCAGGCAAAGGGAAGGCCTGCTGGAAACCCCTGCTTGTGCCAAGGATCATCACCAAATTTAGACATTACCCACAACATGCACAACAAATAACACATCCTATGTACTTCCATGCAGGCTGTGAACTCCTTACCTGAAGGTTCTGAAGGCGACGTACATCTCAGCCTCCTGTGCCAGCAGCATCCCAGGTATACCTCACACACATTTGCTTTTTTCAGGTTAATCCATATTCCCACCCATGAACAAGTGACAAGCGTCTCATTTGCCACCTTCACCCAACCGAGTAGGCCAAATCCCCAGTGTCATGGTTTAGGCTGTAAATCAGCCACGCAGTTTGCTACATGGAGAATTGAAAGAATGCAACTCCCACAGGTTGAGATAAG
>JAOEHY010037398.1:0-50997 GCA_025447955.1 Psilopsiagon aurifrons | reverse complement strand
TTTAGATTGGATATAAGGAGGAAGTTCTTTACTGTAAGGGTGGTGAGGCACTGCAATGGGTTGCCCAGGGAAGTTGTGAATGCTCCATTGCTGGCAGTGTTCAAGGCCAAGTTGGACAGAGCCTTGGGTAGCATGGTTTTGTGGGAGGTGTCCCTCCCCATGGCAGGGGGATTGGAACTTGGTGATCTTAACGTCTTTTCCAACCCGAACTATTCTACAACTCTACATAATGAGGAATATGTTTTTTGCAGGAAAAAAAATTAATTTCCCAAATGTAGTCAAATTCTTTGCAGGTTTCCATAGCTCTTGCTACAACCCTTCCCTCACAGCCAGGGTGCATTTCTACAAACTTTCTGACAGGCCTAAATAAACACTCAAAGAAGCTAAATTGTCAAGGATAGAAATGAAGGGACTCTTGAGGACTAACAACTGGTTAAAAGAGAGGAAACAGAGTAAAAATAAGTTGCCATTCTTCACAATAAGGAAAGTCACCAGTGCCATCACACATAAATTAGTGTTGAGATCTATGCTGCATATCTTCATGAAAGATCTGGAAAAGGTGGTGAATAGTAAGATGACAAAACATGCAGAAGATACTTTCCTATACAGAGGATTAGGTATGAGTTGATTCAAGAATTCAGAAACAGATACTGATGGATCTCCAGTTGACATTTTGCCACTAAATATCATTAAATACCAAATAATGAACTTAGACTGTCTGCTTTTTCTTAAGTGAAAACTAATGTGGCAACATAAATTAGCTCATGCCACTCAGAAGTGGCCACTGTAGACAGCCTGATGAAACCATAAGCTCAGCGCCCATTGTACATTTTCATTCTGCTAACAGAATGCTAGGAGTATCAGAAGAGAAACAGAAAAGAACAGAAAACATTGCTTTGTTACTATTTAAGTACTCTGCGTTCACATCTGATACTGGGCAAAGGTCTCTGTCTCCTCCTGCCACCCTTCACCCTATGCTCTACAGCCAAAGACAAAAAGAAATATAGCTTTTAAATAAACTAGAGGGATTCTACTTCTAGCTCCAGAAGTCCCTGAAGTGCAGATGACCATAAACTAGAGAGCATCTTAAGTCACAGGTTAGAAACATGCTCAAAAACTGAAGGTCTAGCCAGGCTATATTTTTCTTCAATCCATTAAAAGGAGCCATGTTTTACTGCTCAAGCTGATGACCACCAATTTCAGCTAACTGCCCATATGAGTCTCCCAAGTTGCACAAAGAACAAAAAACAAATTCAGTAAATGCATAAGCATAATTGGAAGGCAGACCTGACCAAAGGTGAAGATGACATATAAAAAGAAAGAAATTACTTTTAAACTACTCTGAGCTACCAGAAGCAATCTGTCACAGGTGCTCAAGGATTTCTCAAATTAGCATCATGGCTGGGTAAAAGAGAAAGTTTGCACTGTACTCTGATGCCACTGACAGACTGCTTGTAGTAGCTTGGTCTGTGTCAACTCAACCTTCAATACACACACTCTAGCACAGATACACCTGTAAGATCTTTCTCCCCCACCAACACTGGTGCTTAAGCACTACAAGCAAGAAGTATTACATAGACACAGCTGGCTCTGAAAATGTGGAGCACATCATTCAAGTTCTCCACATGAAGAACAGCCCCTCCTCCCGTTTTCCAAATAAAAACAGGTTTCCCCCATCTTATGTTAAGAAGAAGCTCTCCAACCATAAATGGCTTAGGCAAATACCAGTCCAATGTCTAAATGCTTATTTCTGACACAGTCCTCTTGAAGAAAATAATTTATATTATAAAATCAGATTTAGCAGTTTAAATACATTTCCTTGAGCCAATTCCAGTATTTTCACTGAAACTAAAAACAAAAGAGAATTTTCTGCTGTAGCAACCCAGAACTATGTACTTCAGGAAAACAATCTTGATTAAGGGTTAAACAGAACCCCAAAATGAATGCCATACTTTTCCACATCAGCCCTAGTGGGCTCACAACCAGATGATTAATTGATATAATTGTTTAGATAACTTTACGATACTCAAGGATTGGGTCTCATTTCTTTTCTGCCTTAAGATTAGGGAAGGCTTACAGTAGTTTAGATAACAGCTACCAAAAGAAAATCAGATTCTGCACGGAAACACAGCATTTATGTACCTCCACAGCTAACCTACCCACAGAAAAGTTGGAAGTTTTTACTGTAAAGAATGCCTACACATTCAAAGGCTCCATGTTTACCAGGTCTTTGAGCTCCAGAACAAGCAAACTCTGGAGTTTAAAAAAAAAAAATAATTATTTTTTCCCCTCAAGTTCTCAGCAAAACAATTATAAACTCTGAAATCTGAGTCCGTCTTAAAGTCAACACAGATTCTGTAGCTGGAACACAACCATTCCGTGACAGACACTCATGAGCCAGAACAAAATTCTGGGTAAAAAAAATGCATTTCATGCAATAAATGAAGGTTACCGGCAACAGGTAGGAGAGAGGAGAGGAAGGACGAAGTGTATACAACACTATTTCATACATAACTTCAAGGGTAACTATGAGGTCACAGGATCAAGCAATTATTCAGATAGTCTCTTTTATACTTTCTTAGCAGTTTCTAATGTCATAATCTCAACATTTAGTAAGGCTCTTCATATTTCTGATTGTATCTCTAATACTCAAAACACTGTATCAGGTACCTCATGAACATTCACATTTTGACTTCTCTACTGAGACCAGTATAAAAACCCCTCAAAACGCAAGAGCAAACTCCAAAATACTTCAGCCAGATGTTGTGGTCTGTAAAGCTGTCCACTATGAGCAAGACTCTCACCTCAGCTGGCTTCTTCTTCAAAAAAACAGTGGGCTGAATTTTAAGCCAACACATGGGAAAGGTCTAGGCAATTCTAGAGGACAGAAGCACCATGAGACAGAAAAGGATCCTGCAATGTTTACAGTTGATGCGTCATTTCTAAGAAGCAATGAGACTGAGAGGGATGAGAAGTCTCAGACTGCACCACAAAGCAATATTGAGAAACTATATGCTATTCACCCGTTACCTTTCTTCTCCATCAGGTTACTTCGTGCTCTAGATAACAGAAACTCATCCCACCCATAAACCAAACAGTGCTTATCTCCACTGATCAACATAGAATACCCCTTCTGTAAGAAGATGACACATCACATCCCTAAAAAGCATTTGGTGTTTTAAACGCGGTAATTGTAATGATGATGTAAGATAGACAAGGAAAAGCGATTCCAGAATGGAAGGAAGATGAGGCCTTGACTAACAGAAAACCCTGATCACATGTAAGGCTGATAGGAAGACAGAA
The DNA here is from genome assembly GCA_025447955.1 of Psilopsiagon aurifrons. NCBI lineage: Eukaryota > Metazoa > Chordata > Aves > Psittaciformes > Psittacidae > Psilopsiagon > Psilopsiagon aurifrons. The sequence goes on along the minus strand of JAOEHY010037398.1, from coordinate 47,694 downwards.
ATCAAGCAAGATTACCCAGCTTTTTGGAAGACAACAAAAGATGCACTGAAAAAGCTATAAACGGACACAGAGTTAGGATGAAGCTAGAAAAAAGAACTTGTCCTGGACTTTCATCTGTTCCCGAGTGCAGTATTTCCACCCTTTTCCCTTCCTCGCTCAACATTTCTTGAGAAAAAACAGATTTCCTCCCGTTTTAGTAAGGGCCCTTCTCTCCGCAGCAACTTCTCCCGAGTGCCGGGGCTGCTGCCCGCGCAGCCGCGCTGCGGGGCTGGAGCCCCGGGGACAGCCCGGAGTTGCCGTGAGGGCCCGGAGGGCGCTGCGCCGGCCCGGCCAGCCCCAACTCACATATTCCTTCACGTTCTTCGTCTTCACGGCCTTGTAGGAGGAGTACGCGGGATAGAGGGTGCCGAAGATCAACCTGTGAGAAGAACAGACGGCTCAGCACCCCGCACCGCCAGCTGCCGCAGAGCAGAAAAGGCCCCGGAGCCTCCCGGCAGGACGCCGGTACCCTGCGACACCCCCCAAGGCGGGGCTCGTTCGCCTCCTCTGCAACACCGCCCTTGTGCCGCGCAGCCCGCCGAAGCACGGCTGCAGCCGCCCGCCCCGCAGCGGCACCTCCGCATCCCCCGGGGGCCCCGCACACCCCCCGCTTGGCCGCCCGCACTCACACCACGAGGCGGGAGATGATCCAGGAGACCATGGCGCCGGCGGCGGCGAGAAGCGGCTCCTGAAGGGCAGGCTTCTGCGGCAGGCGCAGCCCCGCCCTGCGTGCCTGAAGGGGAGGAGCCGGCGCGTCGGAGGGCGAACGCTTCCCGCATCCCGCCCCGCGCCTCTGCGGAGCTGCTGGCGCTCGGCTGTCCACCTCGCGCAGGCGGAGCCTTGGGGAGCGCGAGCGGCGGAGCCTCGGCAGCTGGCCCGGGGAGAGGAGGAAGAGGAGCTCCCAGAACGATGGCAGGAGAGCGATATGCGCAGCGTGAGAGAATTACTGAAGAGAAAGCGCTGAATTAAGATCATGGGTGGCTCGGAAGACAGAGCAATAGGGACCAGGATAGAAGAAGCAATATTCTGTAAAGGCGCCTCCTCTGGGGAATTCAGGGCAAGAGCAGTTAAGCTTAAAAGCATTTTAGAGGCCCTCGGCTTCCACTCAAACACGAACGTAAAACAGTTTTCATTTTCAAACCGGAAGGGTGAAGGCTGTTATTTGTAGTTTCCATGATAATTCAGCTGCTGTCTAGTGCTCTTGTTCTTGGAAAGTTCAGCAGAAAGACCAAAGATTACTTAACTACACAGACAAGGCTGAACGGGGAAAGGGGAGTGAAACACCCTTGTTGTGGGGCAGGAATGTGCATGCTTCAGCATACCAGAAGACCAGAGATTGTTACAGTTCAGCAACTCGGCCAGAATCCCCCTCCTCAGGCAGTGCCACAGCTAATGAATGGGCCACTTCTGCCTCCCACCCCCGTAGCCTTTATGTGCATTACAGTCGATGGAGCATGACCATTATATAAGCTATTTTTTTAATATATAAAAAAATAATATTTGCTGCTATTGTAGGTCTTCTGCTAACCAAAAAAAAAAACCCTAACCCTGAAGGAAGGCACTATGGTAAAGTCTCATGACTTGCCAAATAGCCTCTATGAAAAGGAAAGAGACCAAAGAAAGGGTAAGAGCAAAACCAATGAGCCACATAGGGAAGAATCTTCTAAGGAGTGCATGAACTATAGTACACTAAAGTATAATAAGCAACGATGAAAAATACAAAATATTAGCAACTCTTCATTACATGTAAGAGTTGAAAAAACAAATGTCTCTACAGACAGTGACAAAGAACACTTTGTCATAATCTGCTTTTGGATATGAATGGCCACAAAATGATTGCTAAAGGGACTGTACAATTTACACCATTGATGGTGCAACTGACTTACAAATGGAATAAAAGGAATCTGCTCTCACACCTCCAAGTAACTCCAACATACACAGCCTTCACTAAAATATTTCTAACTGCACCGGTTTCGTGTCAGAGAATTGCATGGCAACAGCTCTGTTACTTAAGTAAGGGTTCATATTCAGGTGAGTGAAAGATGCAAACATAAGAAAGAAAATTCAGACACCTGGTGAGTAAAATGTGTTCAGACTATGAGAGGGCTAAATAAACTGCACCATGGGTAAATGGCACCTAAATAAAAATGTGCCTTACCTTTTTAAACTGTTCAATGTGTCCAGGAGCAGTAGGAAGCCTTACACTACATTATAAATAAACTGTGTTAAGATCAACAGAATATGAATATTAGTAAAGCAGATGGTCTTGGGAATGTCTGAAGTGGCAGTTCATTGCTACATGGCACACTGAGCTTTAGAGCAACCTCAGGAACTATAATTTAAGATAGCAATTCAGTTAGCAATAAGCAGCCCAATTTCTTTCCATAAAGAATAGGAAGAAATTAGTTCATCAACTTACCTTCCCACAAGGAAGTACTACTGGTACTGAAGGGCTATTTTTGGAACAAAAGCCAGCTGCAGGTCAAATTAAAACAGAATGATTAGCAGTATTCTTTAGATGAAGCTATCAGTAATATTGTATACTGCTGTGTAATTAAGACCTTAAGACCAACCCAGGAAAACAGCTCATTGATTGTTTTCAAATTAAGGCTGTATTTTTTTCCAGAAGGTGAGTGTGCTATTGCTGAAATAACTCATGACAAATTTGTGTTCTACAAATGATTAAAACAGGTGACCAAAGACCTATCAATCTACTATGGCCTAAACAATAAGGCATGGGAATGAAATGAACCATTCCTTGAGTAGAGCAGCTTAAGCAAAGGTTCATTTAAAACAATGCCAGGTCAGATCCAAGATCCTGCTGAAACTAAAGTTCAGGCAGATGCTGCTGTAATGAAGAGGAACAGCAATTGATCAAGGCTGAAGAATATGAAGTGCCTCCAGGCAAGTTTAGCAGAATAAATAAGGGTCTCACAAAGAAAGATGAAGTGCAAGAACACAGTGGGAACCCTCCCTCTGAAGCTTAAAGGTGCAGTTGTAATGGAAGAGTATCAAACGCTGGAAGGAAAACACAAAAGTGCGAGCTGACGGTATAAACTGACATTGAGGGACATAGGATGTTAGAATTGAAATTCTTCTGAGAACATTTCCCTTCTTTACCTGTTGTGCTTTGTGACTGAAAGCTGTTTAGTTACAAAGGACCGTCCTAGGAGAATCAGCTGTATCTTACTACATCTAGCTTTTGAAACTCTACCATTTTTGTATTAGCCCATGTAAAAGTAGAAAGGTAACAAAAACTTGTAAGGCAGAAAGATGAGGGAGACAAGAGAGAGAAGTAAGAGTTCTGCTTGGCTATTTTTCAAATGCCTGGTGGGAGTGTGCAGCTCTTTTTCAAGGTTGACAATAGGGAACTTAGAGACACTACTGATGATAAGAAACTGTGGGCTGATGTCAAATTCTGAGTTACATTGAGAAGTGGCCACAAGCAGGCTGGTGCATCCGACAAGCAGGAAATAAGCTTGGGAAAACACTGAGGATGTCCACCAGATTAGTTATCAGTAACCAGAACCGGTAAATGCATTCTCCACTGGTGCTTCCAAGCCGTACTTCACTCACACGCTGTGTAGTGTCAGTGCTTTTCCACCAAAGCAACGCTTAAAAGATGCATGATAAGCCACTAGCATGTGTCATACAGCTCAACCAATACCTCAACTGTAGAAGCTTAGAGAGCAATCAAAGGGCTACCAGAAATGAGGAAGTAGAGGGAAGTTGTATGTACATAGCAGCAATAACTTTAAAGAATATCTGTGCCTGGTAACTTCTTCCTTCTTATTTGTATTGCAGGTAAATTCAACTTACTGTTTCACATCTAACTCCTCAGCTTCAATTCTGACTTCACATCCTCAAGGTTCTACAAGAGGCTGTCTTGGAATCTTTCAGAGGAACAACAGATGGATCACAGCCTTTGATATATTAACTACCTAATTTTTCTCATATTTATGTTGCCTGGTTCAGTTGCCTCAGTATAGTTTACAAACAGACAAAGAGATTTAAGTGGTATAAAATCAACTCTGGCAGACTACCCTTGCAGACTACATTGTTACATTTTCAATCAACATCAAAAAAGTTAAGTTCTGGTAGTCTCTGTCTTCCAGTGCATACAATCCAGTTAAAGAATAAAAGTTTTAAAATGTAAGTTACTAGAACTCATTTGCCAGATCAGTTTACAGATTCTTCCTGTCCTCCTCTGGTCTAAAATCTGGACCGCTACAAATTTCCTAAGTTCGTAATTTTTGTGCAAATCATTCCTCTGATTTTGGATGAATATTGCTTTAGATTGATCCTATTCTGACTAATAAAAGAGAAAATTCAAGAGACAGAAACAATGTTTGATAGGCTCAAACCAAACAAAGGTTCACCATGAGATGCAGAACTCAGTGTAGATCACTGCACTGGAAATTACTGAAGCTATTGCATTATGCATAGCAAGGTCTTTGTCTTTTTTGTCTTTACCAAATTCTAATTTGTGATATACACACACACACACACACAAATAATCTCAGCTGTAATGCTGTAATTAACTATTCAGAATGGGTTGTATGCACAGAGCACAACAGAACTGCACAAGAAATGCTGCGTAACAGGAATACAGTGAAGTTGAATGGTTCATGGGTCTGCGATAACCCTTTTCATGGGTAGCAGCAAGAATTAGCCTGTATTCACAGGACAGCTGCAAGGGTATGAAAGCAGCAAAAGCATGGCATGAACTACTTGCACCCAGTAACCAACCTCAGAAGCTGACAGCATGCCACATCAGTGACCAGAACTGCTGCTGCCATCACAACTCCAAGGTCAGAAACCAGGGAACCTTTACCACCCCATCTGCATCTGCAGTAGAGAGGGCAGCTCTGAACCAGAGCCTGTTAAGAAGATAGTGAGAGGTGGGGAGCACAGCACAAGAGATGACAAGATATATCCTCCACCCAAACTACCTCAGAGAATCAAAATTCACAGGTACCTTGATATGCTCCCAGCATATATGTGAGCCACCAGGTGTAGAACACCCCAAGCCGCCTGGGCAGACACAGGGCAAGAAGTTAACAGGCAGCTGACACTAGCAGAGGCTGACACAAACTCAAAGCAGGAAGATGAGGGTACAAGTCTGAAAGAAACTGCTCAGGCTGTTACAGTAAATGACTTTATTTTTTAAAAAATGAAATAACCGTGAACATATTAACAGGCCTGCGGGTGGCACTACAGTACAGCTGGATATAAGGTAGATACATTTCTCCGTGTACCCGGACAATGAAATCCATTGCATCAATGCTGACATTAGTAAATTCTGAATACAGTTCTATCAAGCAGAAACATTTTACTTAAAATAGTTCTGGACAAAGTTGACACTGAAAGTTAACTTCTCCTTCACTTTGGAAAGGATAGATGTTTTCAATTAGCACTGGTATTGGGTGAACTATTGCCTGCAGTCACCAGTGCAGGGAGAGATGTACAACATCTCCACATGAGAACAGAGTTTACAGTCCTTCTTACTTCTCATTCTGAGGAAGCAAAGTGGCATAGGGAGAGGAAGATGGGTGAGGAATATGGGCAAGGGAGGTGGGGTGTCAATTTCTATCCACTCTCCTTTGGCTGGTTTTGTGCTATTTTTGACTGCTTTCTAAAAATCAGTTCTTGATTTTATTGTAAGGAAGACTAAATGTATCGCGCCTTTCCTTAAAAATCCAGGAACAGTGTGGTACTTTAAAAATACTAAAAATATCTACTTTCATGAAATATTAACTGTTTCACTACAAACCTAGTTTTTCACTAAATACACAATTCTCTTATTTCTGGAGTCTCATGGGGGAAAAAGTGGGTTCTCCCTTTCTTTCTGCAACTCTACAGTGTACAGAGAAACGGCTACAAGAAGGGGAGTGCAGAGAATAATTTTATTCTTTTCCTTGGCCTGTATCTCACATGGGAAGATTGCTTAAGTTTCTGTAGTTGGGCTACTGTTGGTCACACTTCTTCAGCAGTTATCAACTAAGCCTGCAGTAGGACAACCCACCTCCAGCAAATTTCTTCTAACTTTGTGGAGTCTAACTAGGCATGAGGAAAAAAAACATCCACACTCTTTATACCATTTCTAACCATAATATGCACCAAGTAGTTACCACGTTCTTTCAATTTGCAAAAGGCCACAGGAAAGGGACATGGCACCTTTCACTAGAATCTGGAATTCTGCATGTAATAGTGCAACCTTCCATTAGATCTTGAGTGTTGAGGCAGCATAGAAAACGGTGACTGAAGAGTGTGTGTAATTCTGACCACACCAGCTCTTGGTGAGAAGTCCCTGCACCTGCGGAGGCAGTCATGTGCAGTCCCTGTATGTACTGTGAGCAAAAGGCTTAGTTCACAGGGGATTTGGAATTAGAAATTCCTACGATCTAGCTAGCTTCGATTCATGAGCTTTCAGTGTGCCAACAGCATCTTTCACTGCATGGTAGATAATGTTCTTCACCTGTAACAGGAAAGAAAAAAAGAAATCCGTATCTACAGAGTAACAAGGAGAGACTCATATACCCACAATCAATTTGGACAGCTGAATCTGTAAGAGTTAGCAAGAATATTCAAAGTATATACTGTCACTGCTTCAGAATATTAACAGCACAAATTTAACTGTCACAGACAGCAAGTATTTTACACAACTGCACTGATATTAACAAATAATTTTCTGATTATTCAGCAACATACATTTACTCACGTGATTTTCAAGTCTCTCTTTTATGAGAGCGACGAGGAAGTAAACTATGAAGCCACACATAAGAGTTTATTTTGAAAAGTCCTCGTAATCCAAGTCACTCAGATTCACATGAATCAAACCCCAAAGGAGCAAGAAAACAATATGTTTTAACCCTATGTAAATTAAGATGATGCAACAAATCATTCCATTTTCTTTGTATGGAGGCTAGAAATGTTTTTAATTTGTGCATCTTTCAGAAAGACAACGTCAGAGATGAAAAATCTCTAGTACTCCCAGCAACCTGTTCCATGCTTTGCTATTGAACAATCACAGCTCTATCTTTGTTTCTCACTTTTCAGAAATGTAATTCAGTTTCCTGGTACTTAACAGCTTCAAGCCCAAGTGAGCAGCTTCATTGCATTTGTTCAATCAACTGCCAAGCACTATCAGTTTTTCCGGAAGTACATACAGTCTCAGTCTTTTCTATCATTTCGTAGAATCATAGAATAGTCAGGGTTGGAAAGGACCTCAATATCATCCAGTTCCAACCCCCCTGCCATGGGCAGGGACACCTCCCACTAAACCATGCCACCCAAGGCTATGTCCAGCCCAGCCTTGAACACTGCCAGTGATGGAGCATTCACAACTTCCCTGGGCAAAATTATTGTTTCTGTTTGGTTTTGTTGTTTGGGTTTTTTTAATGTATTTATATAAATACAGAGACAGATGTATATAAAAGTATTATTAAAATACAAATTAAAAATGACAAAGGAAAGCCATAAAGTTTGGGGGAGGCACAACCACAGCCAGTATCCCTGTTCACAGGAGTACCAAGTCCCACTTTGCCAGCAGTTACTTTTTTCTTTTTTTTTAACAATAAGCATTAGTCATTTCCTAACTTTTCATTTACGGAAACACTTCCACATCTGCATCACTACAGCTGAAGAGGTACAGTGTTAGAAGCTGGATCCCCACAGTGAGAGTTAATCCTACTTCTGCTTCCCTTTAAAATCCTGTGCAAATCCATATAGAAATATATAGCATTTTTTCACTGAATTGTTTGGAATAATTAACATGATTAAGTTCTGACATTCTTGGGTGACACACTGGAGAACGGCTGTACACTGAGTACTCACTTTTGCAAAAACAGACATTCCGCAGATCTCCACCATCCTTCATTTTACATGCATGAGATTACCAATACACAAAAAATGCTGAAACCAAAATTTGCGAACTAAACAGATACTAATTCTTCAGAAGCATACACAGGCAAAATACCAAAAAATGTCTGTCCTGGTCTTCTCTCTGTAGAGCTTACTGTCTTATACACAATGTACTGCTTCAGTGCATAATAAGTTCTGTGCATAATTATTTGTTTAAGCTGTCACACTTCTTCAAATCAAAGCACATTTAATTTTCCCATTTGGGACTAATCACAAAATCAGTAATGTTGGAAGAGATCTTTATGATCATCGAATTCAACCATAAACCTAACACTGCCAAGTCCATCACTAAACCATATCCATAATTTAAATAAGCAAAACTTTGCTTTCAGGGCAGCTTCTCTTTAGGCAATAGAGAGACAAATACCAGATCAAATAAACATCTCTCTTCAAAATAAACACGCTTCCCAGTCATTCAGGATCTGGCATTTAAAAATTTGTTCATGCTGACACATGCCCCAGTCCAACAGGGGGGAGTTCTCTGGAAATCCAAAAGCTTTACTCATTTTTTGTTTATGTAACACTGTACACATCAATGCATTTATTATTTTTTAAATACTTATTAAATGAGAACCTCCAAAGTTACTGAAAGGTGTACTTTTTCTTATATCACGAGCTGTATGTTTCTAGTACTGAACAAAGCTGGCAGAACACAGGATACATTTAGTGACACTGTCATAAAATCGTTACCTGCAGTTTATCTTCATGGTTTGTATGAGTATTAGACAGGTGCCTGAACTCCTGGGTCAGACGGAAGCAGTGCTTCACATGTTCTGGAGATACAAAATCTTCTGCCACTTTAATGCAGCTGTACAAATTATGGACCTAAAAAAATATCCAGATCACATGATCAATACATCATGATTGAATGAATCATAAAAACCCCTCCTTCCCCCTCCCCCCAACCAAACCAAATCCCAAACCCCACTACCACTTAGTTAGATTCTTCCACATTTACTTGTCAGAAACAGGAACTGAAACCTATTTGATCTCACACAGAATTGTGTTGAATAGTAAAACCAGAACAAAATACATGACATCTCTCACATGGTCCCTCTTCTCCCACATACACCAGTGTTCCCTAAAACAAGATCTCTGCTGTTGTCCACACTTACTGGAATTCTATTCCCTTGGCTTAAGTTTCACTACACAGAAATGTTTCACCACCATTCAACCCTTGGGTTGTGTTTTTTTAATTCCATCACAATAATTTACACATACCTCAGGTATTTAAAGAATTTTTACTAATATAATTACTAAAATAAAATTAAAATAGTTCCTGTAAGAACCGCATACACAGAAAAAAGGAACCTAAGTCAGCTGTATTATCTGTTATTTCTAAGTCACAGGTCTGCTATGCCTCAAATTAAACTCTATTTGTTAAATGTCCTAAAGCTGGCATACTGACCTGATGGGGAGCACCTGCAGGAATGAATACCGCGTCTCCAAGGAACTGCACTATTGCCCAGCCCTGTACACCATACTCATCATAGAGTCGCTTGCGTAAGGTCTGGTCCAAGTACCAACTTTGGTCATGAATGGGGTCATGATCTGGGGGGTTTTCTTGGCCTTGTTCTTCTCCAACCTAGGGCCAAGATATGGGGTGGGGGTGGGAGGGAAACCATGACACAGCACCTTGACATTGCTGGCTCACAAAAAGCTCTGTACCAAAAAACATAACAAACAAACTATTTCAAGATAGGACACCACTTTCCCTAAGTTCATTTAGGTCTTAACTAGCAACACGTGCATTAGTATGAAGATTCTAGACCAGGCTGAGAACACGTGAATGTAATAAGTATTAATGTCCTCAAAGACAGCATTAGAATAGCCATCCATTTGATGTTGATAGCAATTTGTATTATTCAGCTGTTGTAAGCAAGCTAGTCAAGGGATCCTATCAGCTCAAGTCTCCTTTGTAACAGACATACCTTCCGGAGAAGTTCCCGTATCTTTTCAGCATCCTTAGCAGCATAGATATGCCACAATGCTCCAGGTTTCTCTCTTCCTTCATGGATTCGCTGCTTTGTTACATCGTCAGCATCTCCCTCATCAATTGTTTTCAGAACCTCTGAAAGAGGAATCCACATTAAACAGATATGATTACAAAGCTTCTGATTTCTGAAATACAGAGGACGAAAGAATATTCTGAGCCACTAAATCCAGTCACACTGCTACTGAAATTGCTGCATCATACAGTGCCCTTTCTAAGCACATCAAGGTTTTTCTTAACAAAATTCAGGAAATGTATCAATTGATAGCTAATCACAAAGCTTAGTCATGAATTCAAACTGAACTAACTGCAACTATTCAAATACAAGAGTCTTCCTCCTTTCTTCAGGGAGACACCTAATTTCTAGCAAAACTCTGCTGTGTCCACAGTTGGAAACCAAAGAAGCATTACTGCACCTTTAAATATGTGCTCCAGTTGTAGCACACTGCCTTGTATATTTGCATTCTATATCACAGATTTGACAAACTTAAATGATAAAAGGTACAGTCTGCTTTCTCACATACACAACTAATTTTTAAGAGACAGAAAACAGCTTTCCTCAAACATTACCATCATCATGGGTCCCTTCCCCAATGGGAATCCCAACGTACACCATGACATTAACAGCATCAGACACATCCAAGTGCAGGTTTGTGGTACCAACTCGTCTGTCTTCTGCAGTAATTAAGCCTATAATAGAGAGTAAAATAAAATCAAATTCTATTTAGGCTCTTACAGAAATATAACCTGGCTTTAAGGTCTTTCTAGAATGCTAACTTTAGACAGGAATAAGAGCAGAAACCAAGGTCAAATGGCACCTAAAGTAGTTGTTTTCATGTCATGTGTGACTTAAGTAAGAAGTTTACTGATAACTAGCATTTTTATTTTGCAGGAAACAGAAGTAGCAAACGTAGTTCACCCAAGCCATGAGAAAAGCATTTTCAAAACAAAGCCTGATCTTGTACTTTACGATTTTGTCTCTCTGAGGGTCATTTACACAGTCTGTAGTAGTGACTAACAGCTTTCATAATACAAAGTTATTAGGCATTCTTTGGCACTGTTTTCCTTTGCTTGGAAGTACAAGAGAAACCTCAACTGCTTTAAGGGGCATTAGCATCACACTGCATGCAGCAAGACACTAGACTGCTATGAACTTACTAGATTAGTATGAAGCTCCAGCAGGTTATTTTCTCATACTCAGCAATAAAATTCATATGATCAGTTGAATTCACAGCACTTATTGTCCAATTCATCATTAACAATTCAGATTACAACTATGGAAAAACAGCTGCAGACTCTCAAATGCTTATACCTTTATAAATTGAATGATCTTACACCTCTCAAGTGGTTATAAACAACCAAGAAAGATTTCAAATGTTTACTGCTTAATTCTTTCACCTTCTCATCTAACCCATTCTATTCTTTTCCTCTGACTCTTTACTAGCTCTCTCTTTTTACTTTACCATCTCCTCTAGCATGCAACATGGGGAAAAAAATTAAAATAGAAAAAAATCTTTGTATCAACACACGAGAATATAATTATGACCACAAGACTTCCAGTTATGTTTTACGATCACCACTGTATATATCTCTTTTCTATTTAAAATACAAGCTTCTGGGGACAGGAACTCAACTCACTGTACAGTACCCACCACAGCCAACCAGAAACTAGCTAATTTAGCCAGTCTGTCTAAACATGAACTTTAAGAAAGCACAACTGAAATACAAACACAGATAAACATAATATATGGGTTGAAAAAACAGGCCAGACAAATTCACAAAAGATAGGTTAGTTATTGACTTCAAGTAATGACCTTATAACCTTCACCTCAAAAATACGCTTTGCCAGATGCAGCAGGATGTAATTAAAGAAGTGTCATTCCTTAATTATTTGCTAGTGGTGTAAGTCACACAGAGTATGCTGGGAAATACAAATACAACATCAGTGGTAGGTCTTATGTTAAATAGTTCATGTATTTATATATAAAAATTGGTCAGTATTTAAGGGTCCTTTACACACAAAGCCTGTTGAAGGGAATAAGATTTCTTCATAGTTTATTTCTGTAAACAGTCCTTTTGTTTAGGTAACCGAATATCACTTTAAGAACCTAGCTTCTGCCACAATTTTTACATCTTAGTGCTTTAAAATGCTAAGCACATGAAAGACACTACCTCACTATTACGAACTTTTTTCCATCCCTTACTCAGGAAACAAAGCTATATAATTACAATTAAAATACATTTATACGTTAGAAAAGTTACTCTTATTCAACACAGATAGAACTGCTGATTTTATGTCTAGGTCCACCCTTTATTTTCTCTGTAAAGCAGCTAAGAGCAAAATGATATAGAACTGTTTTTGAAGACAGACCTAGCTAAGTTTTTCTTTTAACTTGAAAGTAAACAAGGTGTAATACTTTTTCTCTTTGGACCAAGACCTATACATCTAAGAAGGATTAAGTAGTAAAGGGTTACATTCTATGCAAAAAAATCAACAAAATGCGACTACTCCTTCCATCGCTAGCAACTAGCAATACACAGCCAAGTTAGCCATGACTGATACCTTGCGCCTTGCCACACTCCTGTACATTGCTCAATTACATTATAAGCCAGCTGGTATACAGCCTTCTTCACTCAACTTATATGTCAATACATAAACCAAAACATCAAACACTGTTAAATACTGAATAAGCAAAATTTGCCTAAGTTCACAACCCCCTATTATTTTAACTTTTGTGATGTCATACTGCTAAACCCCCCCAAAATAACTCCACAAGCACTTCCTCAAAACTGCAATAGCTTTAACAAGCTGAGGCGAGTTGTTAGTGTAGATGTATCAGTAATTGGAATGCAAAACCTTACAAAACCCTGCATCCCTGCCTCATCAATATTCTAAGACAACTATGGAAGTTACATTAGGGTAAATTTGCTACCACATAATTGCCTTGCAAGATGGCTGCAACTCTTTCCTTATCATTTGAAGTTTTTCAGTATATACAAAGAGCAACCACTTTGAATGTTATTTACCTTACCCTAAAGTTGCAAAAGTATGTTCTTCCAAATCAATCTCCTGGAACTTTAACAATAACTTCTTTTAAAAGTCTCCAAAACCCAATTTTGACTGTGACCTCAAAGACCGTACTATTCAGAACTGAAATAATTTTAGTTGATATTGTTAATATATCCTCTACACTCTGCTACATTAACAATCAGTTGAAAGTTTAATGCTTCACGCCCACATGCAGGGTATGTGTTAGGAAAAAAGTTTCCTCCATTTGTATGCTATTTACCTACTATATAATTATAGTCTTAAGAAGACAAAACTATCCAACTCAGGTACCTGAACATGGGGAGAGTTTTGTCTTGCATGCTGTCTGCGGTCTGTGTTGTTAGATGGATTAAAAAATTACAGTCCTGGTCAGAAACGTGAACACACAGACTGAAGTGCCCAGAAGCCAGGTAATCTTATGTATATCGCTTTAGGTAAAAAAATACTAATTTCTCCTTGAACCCTGTATTGGTATTATGCTTATTAGACATATTAAGTATTAATAGTTTACAAACTTATCATATGCAAGTCTCTTGGAAACCACAAGGCAAGAAAGGGCACATCTGACAGAGAGGACTAGCAGAAAAATCGATCAAAGGACCAATTAAAAAAAAAAAATGACAGTGTGCTCTAGAATAAGCATCAAGTTCTGATTAATGCCACAGCCTTGTACATGCCCTAAGTATAATAAAGAGTATAACAAAGAGACACAAAAATCAGCATCTACAGAACTATTCTCACATACCATAGGCATTGTACATTTTGGGACCCAAGTCGGGACGGACAAAGTAGCTTGGTAGCCTAGAAGCCAAATTAAGCCTGCCATCCCTCTTGGTATATTCAGGAAGAGGAAGGTTTTCCATCAAGTCCTCAAACCTAGAAAGCAAAAAGAGAACAAAGGCGTGTTTTCCTACTGTCCTAGGTTCAGCAGCAGCAGTCATTTTTCTGCCTGGGACTTTCAGCCTGGGAACAGTGCTGATAACACTGATGTTTTTTGCTACTGCTCTGTTATGTTTAGTCTGACCAATGACTTTCTTAGTCTCATGCTCTGCAGGGAGGAGGGGAAGCTGAGAGGAAGCAGAGACAGGAGACCTGACCCAAACTGACCAAAGAAGTATTCCATACCACAGCACATCATGCCCAGTATATAAACTGGGGGCAGATACCCTGGAAGGGTTAGATCACTGCTCGGTTCGGGCTGGGTATCAGTCAGCGGGTGGTGAGCAGTTATATCCTCTTCCCTTGTTGCTTCCCTTACCATTAATTATTGGTGGCAGCAGCAGTGGTTTGTGCTATACCTCAGTTACAGGACTGCTCTTATCTCAACCCATGGGAGTTACATTCTTTCGATTCTTCTCCCTATTCCACCAGGAGCTGGGGGGAGGGAGGGAGCATGTGGCTGCATGGCTGAGTTGCCAACTGGGCTTAAACGACGACACTTCCTATATTGCCTACAGCGGTTCTGTAGGTATTGATACTAACGTTTTCTTACCTTGTAGGCATCATATCTCTAAAGTCCTCCCCTGGAGGCCAGTCCTTTAACTTTAGTACCATTGGTTGACCATCTTCTGACCGTAGCCGTTCTGCAAGAAACAAATTAAGATTTCTTCATGCAGTATCTTCTTACCACAGCCCATTGCCTTGTTTAAGCACTTAGTCTATTGTACCAACACCTCTCACATTGCAGCAAGATCAATCCTGATTTTTCTTTGGGCTTCCAAGCATTATGATAGTAAGACTGAACAACAGTTTAATGATTATATATATATATATCATTACCTACAGTAAAAATGCAACAGATCTTGAACAGCTTCTAAGTTTTAGAATAGGTTTTATTCAGCTTTGAAAACAAGTCTTTCCAACACATTCTACCTTACTACTTTTACCAAACTCTAAAGGAGCTTTATCATTCATTTCAAGAGGAGTGGCACTTCCATAAAATTAAAGTTACTGTTTCATGCTCCGAAATCAACCCTAATTCTCAGTATAAAGCAAGAAACCATGGTACACTACACTCAAAAAAGCTACATGGTGGGCAGCTAATGAGAAAGCCAGCCTTTCGTTTTTCAATTCTTTTTTGCTGGAGGCACTCAAATTAGCAGGGTGCTGAATTCAAACATTTATTCTTCACTTCAAGAGTAGAATATGAATCCTGACTGGTCACAGAGAAAGCTGGTAGCACAGAAAGATGACATTACGTACGCAACAGTGGATGTACAATACGACAGCACTGAGCACATCAACTGCTGCTTTGCCTCGGATGTTAACAATGACTAAGAGAGTGTTTGTGGAATTGGTACATGGAACAGCTCAGAAAACTCAGCATAACATTCTGAGAGAAACAAAGTTCACTCTTCATCAGATTCTTCACAACTCTGCATGAACCCATCAGTTGGAAAATGGGGTGTACTGACTGCAGTCTGACAACTTCAATCCCTTCCTGCCCAGAAAGTAGTATCTTTCACTAATTACTACTTTACCAAAGACTGTCACCCAAACAAAAAAAGCAACTGATCTTACCTAGACCTAGCAGAGCTGCTGCCAGCACCAAAAGAGAAAGCATATCTAAGAAACTAGGACTTGGAGACCTGTGACTCACATCTGTGTTATACATCAACAGGCTACAGAAGACAGCCTTAGTCTGCAATATATTTTATTGAACTTAAAAGGAATTAAGAGCTGCAGATATGCAAACCAAACTGATTTAAACAAAACAGATTTTGATGAGCTATGGATTTTAGACAAGTGAACTGCAAAACTCAAGGACTTGAATTTAAAGCTGTTTCAGAACTCCTGTGGTCAAGATTTTGAACTCATCAAGGATCTTTGTTCCAAACAAGGAGAAGAAACTCGAGGGAAGGTTATTCAGAAAGGACAGAGTAAAGAGCTATCTGGAAGAAAACAAACGGATCTGACAAATCACACAAAATCAGACAAAGCCCAGAAAACATCTCATTAGCAAAGAAAAGCAGGTCTAAGAAGGCTCAAAACAAAAGACCTGGTAGAAGTCCACTTAGAACCCAAAGATATTGACAGTAAACAGCACAAGATTAAAACTAAAGTATTATATAGAATAATTAAGGGATTATCTCAATACCACCTCCAAATTCAGGGGCTGTTCTACACCTCTTCAATAACTTAATGCTAGTGTGTGGGAACTAGCCACATATTTGAGAAACCTCAAACTCGTGTAATGCAGAGAAGTCAGTGTCATTATATAATTGGCAGAGTTTTCATATAAATTAAGTTTGTGAAATCTCTGGACTAGTGGCAGATAATGCTCCTCAAAACTGAGGATTGCACATGGCCGAAAAACACTAAATTAAAAGTATTTAAAAGAAGCCAGCAAAAGTGATCAGGTTTCCAACCCAGATCACTAACACTTCTCATATGAAGTGTGGAAACAGTATTGTCTAAATGAAGCACAGCAACTAATTTTGTTTAAAGGAGCATCATCTGTCTGGAGACAAACAACAAATAACATTTCTCAAAGATAACTTGACCCATACGAATTTACTATTTTCGTGAATGACCCTAGCACAATAGTAAAGAGTTTGTGAATTTTCACAATTACCATTAATGCACAAAAATACCAGCCCATTAGTTCCTTCTAGGCCATTTACTTCTCAGCAATAATGGAAATAGTATGAAATATAACAGTACAAAAAGACTGTACTTGGAATCATACAAAAACATGTCAAAACTTGAGAGCTCTTTTATTGAAAAATTGCTAGGGAAGGGAATATTCTTGGTCTACAAATCTATCATTTTGTTTGCTATGAACAAGAGAACTCCTTTTCAGAAGCTCTTTAATCTGAACAGTTATATCCCCAGGAATTTTAACTGGTTAGCTTCCACATCCATACTTGACAGAAGGTTTTCTTGAAGAACTGCTCAAGCATTAAGTAATGTGTAAACATGAGATGCACATACAGCATTGCTATTTATAGTACATAAACACTTGTGTTTGTACTCATACATGATGTACTGCAAAATAATAGTCAATGTCAAGTCTACTTAGTTGATGAATTCCACCAAGTCTGAGTTTTAGCACTAAAAGCTTCAGTCTGTTTTAGGTCTGCAGGTTCCCTTTAGTTTTACAATAAAAGTTGATGCTGGAACTAGTAAGGGTAGTTACATTACTGTCTTAGTAATGGTACCTGGTGACTAATTTCACCAAGTAAAAAAAAAAAAACCCAAAAAACCAAACCCACCAAAATAAAAAGTAGTTTCCCATTAAGTTGATCATCTTTTGACACATGAAAGTACCAAACACCAGCACACTGTAGTACAGATGAAGTTTTCTTGGGCAGCCCTGCCCTAATCTTCACCAGTAAAGTATTATCTAGGGTGTGCTACACCTGAGGAGTAGTTGCTTCTTTGGATGACACTAACAGATATTTGGATTTTGTTGTTATTTTTTGAGAAAATAAGTGGAAAAGGAGGAGTTGGAGGTAGTAAGACAGACTACTCAGTTAAACTAGTCAGCCATAGGTATTACTTACTAGATATTATCTCAAAGCCATCCCAGAAGTCACGCACTTTCACGTCTGAAATTATGGCACAGTTCCTGCAGTTCACCAAATCTACATCTTGATCTCCAAATTCCAGGCTGAAAGCTTCTGGTTTCCAAAGCTCTGACTTCAACTTCTTATGGACACCAGATACCAGCACGGGCTGAGAATACAAAGATGAATGCTTACTCCACCATAAGCAAATTTCTTACACATGCAGCCAAACTTTCTTAAGAGCTGAGACTCCTGGCTACCACCATACAGAAGACACCAGAAATCTATTTTCATCTATGTTTGCGTTTTGTGCAACAAGCAAATAACCAGAGTCAAAGCAATCTTCAGTTCCAGGCCATGTGCAGTTGCCTTAGAAGGGGTACTGTATTAGACTTACAAGCTTTAAGGCAAGCGTATTGGGTCGACACAGCAAGGTGCTGGCAGCAGAAGTGGGCTTTGTGAGATGAGGCTAGGAGCTTCTCATGGCTGGACACAGATGATTCCATCTGGCTCCAACAGCCCTACAGCTGGCCCAAGCTCAGCCCATAACTGACACTGGTAGCACCTCTGTGATAATAGGAAAGGGTAAAAAATGCTCTGCAGTTGCTGGGGGAAGGAACTGAAACAACCCTCCAGACACCCAGGTCAGTGAAGCAGGAGAGAAAAGAGGTATCTACAGCCTGTGGAGGAGATCATTGGGAAAGCAGAAAAACAGGTTGTCCCACTGCAGCCTGTGGAGGATTGTGGTGGAGCAGATATCCACTGCAGCCCATGGAGGACCCCACGCTGCAGTAGAAGGAGATACCCTTAGGCAAGCTGACACCCATGGTCAGCCCACACTGGAGTAGGCTTCTGGTAGGAGCTGCAGCCCTTAAGAGAGAAGCCCATGCAGGAGAAAGTTTTCTGGCAGAAACTGTGGCCCATTAGGGACCCACACTGGAACAGTCTGTTTCTGAAAGACTGCAGCCCATGGAGAGGACAGATGCTTGAGAAGTTCATGAAGGATGAGGGAAGGACTCCACAGTGGAGCAGGGCAAAAGTATGAGGAGGAAGGAGCAGGAGAGGTGAAGTGTTATAAACTGACCACAACCCCCATTACTGTCCATCCTCCCTGCACAGCTCCAAGGGGGGAGTGGGCAGAAGAGTCAGGGATGAAAGAAGAAAGAGGAGTGGCTGGGGGAAGGGCATTTTTAGCTTTGCCTTTGTTCCCCACCATCCTACTCTATTTTTAATTGGCAATAAATTATTTTCTCACAAGTTGAATCTGTTTTGCCTGTGACAGCAATCACTAAGTGATCTCCCTGTCTTCATCTTAACACACAAACTTTTCCACCTCATTTTCTCCCCATCCTGTTGAGGAGGAAAAAGAGAGAGCGCAGCTGGGCAGGGGCCTAGCAGCCAGAACAATCCACCTGTGGAAGTATGCTGAGTGTTGAGTCCTGCTACTTCTCCTTTTTAAGCACAAATGCAACTACCACTAGAAACAGCATTTGTAGAAAAGCCTTCTCATATGAAAATGTCTGACTGATGGGACTTTTTTTAAACAATTTTGCTCTTTGTGTATAATCATGGATCATCATTAACTCCCTAGGACAAAGCCAAGTAGCAAAAAAGTGGCTGTTCGCTCAGCAAACGGCATTTTAAGATGTTTAGGCTAATCATGTATATATATATTCTACACCAAGATGAGTGGCCTCTCCTCCCTAATGCTCAAGGCATTTGCTAAATAACAATACTAGGAAAAGGGATACCAGACAATCTTCCCAACACTGGTTAAGACCTTGGTCAGTTCCTGTCACCCTGCAATCTCTAGAGAGAGTTACAAGACTTGAGAGAAGAGTGTACAAACTTGCACAGACTATGCCATGTAAAGAATTCTAAGCTTAGCAACTGCTACTTATGTTCAAATGTTAATGCAAGTTTGAATCATTTCCAAGCTGTGCCCTATACATTAACAATGACCTGAAGGTACATCTTGGCTTCATTCATATGAACAACTCAGTACAACCCTGAGCAGATGCCTCTAGACATTCTAGCAGTATCAGCAAATTAGGCAAAGATTACTTACAGAGCTATAGATGAGCATCTTGAAAGTGATATTGTTTAAAAACACTCCAGTAACTATCCACTGCTTCATCTGGATTGTCCAGTAGCCTTTAACAGGACTAGCACCCATTTTAGTCTCTAAATGAGGACAAACCACTCATTCAAAAATGGAGGGAACCCCACAACTCTGGGGACAACAGAAATAGCCTTGGTTTTCAAATGCAACACAACATAGTCCTTAAATTCTAAAAGGGAGCAAAGAAACCTCACCTCTAGAAGAGCAAGATTTAAGAGAACAAGAAGGGTTGTTACTGTAGTCCTGTCAACTTCAGGTAAAAAAGACAGAAAGCTTCCACAGAACCACAGAAACATTTAAGTTGGAAGAAAAGACCCACACTGTGTTTATGTAGAACTTGCCAGGTTTTAGTTTTGTGCCCATTGCCTCTTGTAGTCTGGCAAGGGATACTTACAGGCTGTTCAGGAATGACAGTTCAGGGGTGACAGGCCTGGAAGGCGAGGAGGCAGCACTGCCATTTATGTGAGGGAATTTATGGAATGCATGACATGTCATGCAAGTGTCAGTCAGCACTGCTCCCTCTTTCTCACTTCCTCTCATCAGGTATTTATGCACATTGATACGATTTCCTCCCCACACTCGCTTGAGCCTTCTCTTCTCCAGGCTGAACACTCTCCCAGCCTCTCTTCATATGACAGACGCTACAGTCCCTTAATCATCTTTGCAGCCCTTTGTTGGACTTTCTCTGTTAAGTCCTTGTCTTTCTTGTAACGGGGAGCCCAGAACTGGACACAGTACTCCAGGTGTGGCATCCCCCAGTGTCAAGTAGAGGGAGGGAAGGATCGCTTCCCCTGACATAGTGACAATGTTCTTCCTAATACTGCTGCCCTTCTTTGTTGCGTGGACACATTCTTAGCTCATGGTCACCTCCTTGTCCACTGGGACCCCAAGGTACTTCCAGGCAAAGCTACTTCCTTGCTAGTTACTCCCCATCATGTACTGCTGCAGGTGGAGGTTCAGAACTTTACATTTTCCCTGATGAACATCGTGAGATTCTTCTCAGTCCAATTCTCCAGCCTGTCCAGGTACCTCTGAATAACAGCACAACCTTATCGTGTATCAGACATTCCTCCCAGTTGCGTATTGCCTATAAACTTGTTAAGGGTGCATGAACTGTTGCATCTAGGTCATTAACAAGGATGTTAAATAGTACTCAACCCAGTACTAACCCCCCAGGGTAAACCAATGGTGATAACGATCACAAGCCTCTAAGCATAGTGATTCAGTCAGTTTTAAATTCACTACACTGTCCATACTTCGTCAGTTTGTCTGATGACATTATGACAGTGTCAAAAGCCTTATTTAAAGTTAAGATAAAAAAACAGTGCTCTCCCCTCATCCACCAAGCCGGCAGTCTCATCACAGAAGGCTATGCAGCAGGTTAAGCATGATCCAACCAGCATTCCTGAGCCCCTCTTCAGGACCATATCCTATCAGATTTTTGCAAGCAGATATCTGAAGAGGTGAAGTCTGCACTCATGAAGTCCAGGCTTGTGATCTTGCTTTTCTGCTTTGCTCCCTCCTCTCAGGATCTTGAGCCAAACACTGTCATGTGATAATCACTTCAGCCATAGCTGCTTCTTATCTTCCTATCAACAACTGATTCTTCCTTGTGTATAAGCATAAGGTCCTGCAGAGTGCCCTTCTTTTGCTGGCTCCTGGATCAGCTCCGTCCGGACATCATCATCAATGCACTTCAGAAAACTTCAGGAGTGCTTGTGACCTGCTGTACTGTTCCTCCAGCAGGAGCCAGGGTGGCCTCATGAGGCCTAGGAAATGTGAACATCAGACTTTCTCCAGTTGTCTGAAGGCTTTACCACTTTTCCAGGATTGGATGGCACCTAGAAGATACTCGCCACAAAGTTGCTGGCATCAGTCTGCTTGCTAAGCCTGGCCCATAGGCTCCCAATGACTCTTAATCTGCTTCTAGACCTTCATGCATTCCATCTGCTCTCTCACATAAACAGCAGTGCTTCCTCCTCACCTTCCCACACTGTCGTACCTGAACTGTCCTTGAACAACCTCTATTTATCTCTTGCCAGACTACAGTTGCACAAGCCACTCCACTTGTCAATCATATTTGTGAGATTGTGGCTGTGCCAATGTACACTAATTCTTCCTGTTTATTCCTTGTATTGCATGCATTAGTGCGCAGGCACTTCAGAAAGACACCTAGTCCTACTGATTTCCAAGAAACATTGTAAGAACTTTCCCCATAATGCTGTGATGTACACAGTTCCTTACTTAGTGCGCATACGCTTGAGACGGAGATCTTTCATCCCTGTTTTCTTGAGTATGAGATATCTCACATTCATGCTTCTTGCTTGCCAACTCTATCAACTAATTACTGTCTTGATCACTGGTCATACTCTCCCCGTTACTGATCCTGACTTACAGCTCTCCTAATCACACTGGACAGCCTGCTGGCAAAAATACTCTGATGGATCCCATCTCCTCTATGCAGACCTCAAAATCCCCAAAGAGGTTCTCAAAACCCCTGTTGTTGAAACCAGCTGCACAAACAATGGTTGGCTTGCAGGACTGGCCAACCCCTCCTACCTACTCACTGCCAGGATTAAGAAAAACACCTGGGCTCCACGAAAATTTCGCCCAGAGCCATAGAGTCATTCTTGATACTCTTCAGGTACTGGACTGGTACTATTGTTCATGCCAATATGGAACAGCAGCAGAGGATGAACATCTGAGGGACAGACAAGCTTTGGCAGTCTTTCCACTGTGTCCCACAGTAAGGCCCTGATAAGCAGCAAACCTCCCCAGGACCACAAAGCAAGACACACTGATCCCAAGTTTAAACATATTCCTTGATCCCAGCAGGAACTGTAACATTCAGGCAATGGAAAGGTTTTAATCATGTTCTACAAAAAACCTAGGATCATGGATGAGGAGTAAAATAACAGTACCTTTCACAGAAGGGACAGAAACTGCTGCCAGGTAGACATTAAGGCTAACAGATAAATTAGTTGGGGTGAAGCCTAAAATAGAGGGTCAAAATAGTACATGAGCATGACAGCTGTAGCCAGAGCCTCCAAGTGTGTAACAACTTGGAAGGCAATGCACGCTGCAAGCTACACATCTGACAGTAGACTGGTAATCTCATCCCTGGACTCAACAAGTAGCCTCTCAGGATTCTTTAATGGACAAGAACCCCAAAGCCACGTGCAGCAACTTGCACAGGGTGATTAACCACCCTCATCTGCAGAGAAACAGATAAGCATGTCTTTTTTAAGTATGACCATAAGATTTAGGATCTTCCTCAGAAACATGACTATTTGCCGATAGAGAGGGTAGAGAAAATTATCAGAGTATGCTGACCACAAACTAAGGACCTCTTTGTTAAGTAGGCAGATGACTTATACGACAGCCCTGCAAAAGAATGACTTGAAATCCTTCATAAACCAAAAAGAAAAATGCAACAGGGTTTTTAAAAAAGAAGGGGTGGCTGGGGAAGCCAGGAGAGAGGAAGAAATTAAATAAAAAATAAAAAAAAGGAAAAAAAAAAGAAAGAAAAGACCTTTGTGCCCTGCAAAAATCTCAGGTAATCACTGCATCAGGGGAAAGCAGCAACTCCAGCAGAGAGCTAAGTTTTTCAACTCAGTGTTGAGAATCAAGGGTGTGCTGCACTGTAGCCTCTTCCACCTATTAGGAGCTGGCTAGGGCAGTCAGATAAAGAAACCAGTAATTCTGTGGTTGATGGTGCCACAGTCCTTTCTGCAGTTCTTATGGCGACATGCTACTTAAGCTTATGCTGAGGGGACCCAAAGAACGTACATTTCCACAGGACATGCTAAACTTAATTGAAAAGTAATCTGCTTCTGGCAGGAATGGACTTTGAGTGCCAAAACAGAAACATGCAGCCTGATCAGTTCCTCCACCACAAATCAGCAGTCCACAACCACTAATAAGTACATGTGAGTGCCACGAACATTAGCATAACAACCTAAGAGCCAACAAAGGACTTGCTCCAGAATACAGGATGTTAACTGTTTAGCAGCAATGGTCTCAATTCTCAGTAGTCAGTCAAGGTAATGGCATCAGAGGAAGCCACAGAACCAAGTGCCAAGAACAGAGTTTGATCAAATGGACATCATATTCTATTAGAGATATGGCTGAGATTCAGCTTGTCTGACCAGACCTTTCTAGAGAAACCTAAGCTGTAGCACTACATACTGAAATCTGAAAAAAATGACAATGCTGGCAGAAGGTCTAAGGTACAGACTCTTGACTGAAAGCCTAACCAGCTGACAGCTCCTCAGACAATCCAGAGGAGTGCTCAATACATGAAATACTGAGTTCAAAATAATACTTGGGCTCACACCAACTGTAGGCTCAGGATGAGACACGGCATCATTAAGTACACTCAAAATTTCAGCAATAATTACTAGATATAGCACTTTTATTCTTGTGCATGCTGCAGATGGAAGCTGTTATCTTCCCCTCAGGCTAAAAAGCATCAAGTATGGGGTAGATACTAGGATGCACACAGGAAAGCATAGT
The DNA here is from genome assembly GCA_025447955.1 of Psilopsiagon aurifrons. Classification (NCBI taxonomy): domain Eukaryota; kingdom Metazoa; phylum Chordata; class Aves; order Psittaciformes; family Psittacidae; genus Psilopsiagon; species Psilopsiagon aurifrons. The sequence goes on along the minus strand of JAOEHY010037398.1, from coordinate 23,545 downwards.
GGATTTGCTACTGGGCTGTGTAGAGCAAGTTCAGCACAAACCGTAGCAGAAACAAAAAGGCTGTCACAGTAAACATCCTCATACTGGCAAGCTGAGCAAAACTCACTGGGCAAGAGCACACGGGCACGAGTCAGCAAAGCAGGGAGCGGAGAGGGCTGCCGAGTCCTGTTTACAGTGCTGCAGTCAAAATCTTCATCATATTCACCCAAGAGCACTTAACCGAAGTTTGAATGGAGTTGTCAAGGTAGAGGTTAAAATTTATAACAGCGTATTTAGAAGCAGTAAGAGTTGGCTATCTGTCATCACCCACCTGGCCTTGTTTCCAGCACTCCCTGAAGATCTTCCAGTTGTTTTTGTTGCTAGGATCATGAAGGCAAAGGAGTCTACCATCACACAGCCAAGAGTGGGAAGTGTGCGGATCCAGCACATTTAAGCCCATTACCATTTCTTTCACCTCTCTCTGTGTGTCAGCTAAATTACTAGCTCGTTTTGCAGCATCAGACGTCTTCTTATTTTCCACCACAGAAGCAATGATATGGTCTAAGAAGTTAGGCAGGCTGGCTTTACCTTTGGCCCCCTAGAAAATATAAATCAAGAGGTAAGTTTAGTTTTAAAACAGCATACATACTGACACATATCTGCTGTCATTCAGATTTTAGTCATGGACATCTTGCTACCAAAAAAAAAAATCTAACTGTAAGCAAATCAGCTTGGAGATAGGCATGTATCTAGTAAGAACAGCTATGGCCCTACTTTATAACAGTAAAACTTAAAATAACCTGCTACAGGGAGCCTAGAAAAAATATTAAGGGAACAATCATGGAATAGAAAACTTAAGTTCTCAGAAAGTGAATTCAACTCTGGCACATGTAAGTGGCTGAGTATGCAAACATTAAATAACCACTGACAGAGACTAGAAAGTGCTTCCTCTATGTGCAACGTTAACGGAAACATTAGTAGACAGCCTCTCTTAACCTGGCATACATGCTCCTCAAAGGACATTTAAAACTCCTCAAGGGATGTTTAAAATTCAGAAGAGGTTAATGACACAATCTCAAAACGTGTTCTTAACTTAAAAAATAGTAGAAGACTCTTGCCTATAGCAAGATACTTAAGACACTAAATATACTTCATATATTGAGCAGAAGATAAACACTAACAGGATCATTATTCACAAGACATCTATGGGAGAGGGTAAGGATGTGATAGATTTCTGGCAGCAAAGAGCTTCTTACTTCAACCAAAAAACCCAACCACCCCTCAAAAAACAAACAAACAAACAACAACCAAACAAATAAACAAAACACCACCAAAAAGTCCCACACCAAAAACCAAACCAAACCAAAAAAACCCCACACCCTAAACCAAACCCGCACATGAAAAAAAAAACCACAAAAACAACAGGGGCTGGAAGCTGAGTGAACGGAAACAGTGAAGAACTAATACTGGAGCAATTTTGCCATCTTCTTTAAAAATAAAGATCAATAGGCAGAAAATTTACCATATGCAGAGCTACGACTTTAAACATAACACTATTCATAACTGAAGATATCCATTCCATGTCAGAAGGAAGACACAGAGATCATTTGGTGTAACTGTCTGCTGACATCAGGTTAAGTTACCCTGGGCTGGGTGAAGCCACACCTAACATCTCAGGGAAGGAGATTACATCACTTCTCTGGGTAGCCTATTCCAATATTTGAATGTAAAGTGAGAATTTTTTTAGACCCAGATAGAATTTCCCCTGAAATAATCTGTGTCTATAGCCTCTTGCCTTGTTACCGCATATCCTTGTGAAAGGAGTACCTCCGTGATCTCTACAACTACCTTTTAGATGGAAGACTGATCAGATCCCTAAAGCATTCTTTTCTCAAAGATGAAGAAAATCAGTTTCTTCAACTCTTTTTCATGTGTGAAGCTCTCCAATATTTTAAACAGTCTTCATGGCCCCCTTCCATTTTTTCAGAGTCATTCTTCAACTGGAGAGAGCAAAACTGGAAACAGAGCCCCAGGTACGCCCTAACAAGTGTGGAGTGGAATAATCACATTCTTTGATGTGCTCCAGCTGTGTGCTTCCTAATGCAGCCCAGGACCATTTGCCTTCACAGGCACTGCACACAGACAGAATGTTGACTCATGTTCAGTTTGCGGTCCTCTAGGCTCGTTTCAGAAGGGCTACATTCCTGCCAGTTAGACCTCAGCCTGTACTGCTGCTTGGGATTTTATTTGTTTCCAAGTAAGACTAGATCATAAAAACACCTGATTACAATGGTCTTAAAAATGTACCTCTACACTGATTCTACAGAGGCCATGAAATAGATAATATCCAGTTTAATACTAACTACTCTTCACAGCAGAAGGTCAGTGCTCCAGAAACATCAAGATGATACTTTCCATAAGCAGCCATCTATTATTTCTCTCAATTTGACCAACTCAACTGTTGCTTCTCGCGTATGTTATGCCCATCCTACATAAAGCATCCAGGCAGTCAAGCAGGGGCTGGACCAGAGTTACCCTCAAGTTCTTTCAAATCTAAATTAGTCTGTGAAGACCAGAAATCAAGAAAGTGAAAAAAGACATTACACAACAGATCTGATTCAGCATGGTAAGAGAATGCATAGTGTTGACAGGACAAGGATACAAGTTGAGACAGGCCCTTTCAAGCCTTGAAGGAGTAACTTGCTATTAAACAAGTAATCACAATTTCTTTGCCTGAACTCAGTGATGAGAGGGGGAGGAAGTGGTATTAGATTCACTTTCCTTTAGCAGTGACGTATTTTCCTGTACAGTTCCCCCTACCAAAATCAAACAACAGGAACACATTTCAGTATTTAAAGGGTGGCTACAAAGAAGACAGACACTCCCTCCTTAGGATTCACATGGAAAAGATGGGGCATGATGAGCACAGGAAGTTACTCCTGGGGAGATTCTGATTGGACACAAGAAGAAAATTTTTCACAATGAGAACTATCAGCCACCAGAACAATCTCCCCAGGAAGTGATGGACTCCCAAGCACTGGGCACTGCTAAGATTCAGCTGGACAGAAGGCTAGGACATCTTGTCTAAGTCCTGCTCTGCAAAGAAAGGCTGGACCAGATAATCCTTGAGGTCCCTTCCAACCTGGGATTCTAGGATTCTCTGAACTGTTCTTAAGGTTCCATCCTTCCAGCCTGACAGAGGGGAAAAAAAAAAAAATCGGCTATGAGACAAGCCATTTCATCATCCTCCTCATTCTATCTACCTTCTAAGCATTTGGAGAAAGGATTCTCCAGAAGAGCTAAGCCCTGTTAAATTCCACAGAATCTATTCTTCTCAAACAAAATGCTTTTACCCATTTCAATAATCATTGATTTGTTCAGGGCTTTTTTAAGGTTATTTCCTCCAGATTAAAGAGAACCAAAGTACCCAGAATAAGAACCCAGAAATAGCAAACACACTTTAAATTTGATTTCTATCTTAAATGCCTTTCAAGTACATACAAGTGTTTTTACAGAACTGGTTTGCTCATAGATTTTGTCTTTTTCTGTGGCATGCCCTTGCAACATTATGAGAGATGTGGAATTTAAAGCGAGCTCTTACAGGGATGCTGATTACCAGTTAAACAATTTAAAGACTATATTTAACTCACTTTTTGGGTTTCTTGAAAAGAATAGCTTCTCCACAGCAGTAGTAAACCAAACCACTAACTAACAATTCACATCAAAATTTGCTGTCTTTGGTGAGACACTGCATTTGTTTCAACATTTAAAAATAAGATATTATAAAAACATTTAGATCATCATGAAATCTTCCACAGAACAGATATCAAAGGAATACAAAATTACTTACTGTAGAAACTGCAGAAAAGACTGGAGGAAAGGGGACTCCAGTGTCTAATGGGGCCTGAGGAAGCTTTCCTGGCCCTGTGTGCAGCAGATCTCTGAGGCTGGAGCCTTCAGCTTTATTGCTAGATGTCACAGGGCCCAACAAGAGGCTATTAAACAGCTTTGGAGTTAGTGGGGAAACCTTTGTAGTGGAGTTGAAGGAATCCAATCCAAAGGGTGAATGGGATTCTTTGTTAAGCACTGACCTCAGTGATCCTGATTCTGCAAGGTAAATAGCAACATTGCCAAAAAAAAATAAAAAAAAAAAAAAGGAGACAAAGTTCAAATGTCTAAAAAGTTCTCTGGAGTTATTAAATAGGGAATTGACAGAAACTTGTGGAAACGCTAAACTATCACTGTAACAACAAATGAGGCATTTCAAAATGATTCACAGCCATCATATACTTCAGATAAATTTTACCCTTCATGTGCTGTTAATGTTCTGAATAGTACAGTGGATGTGAGTGCCTCTGATACACAACAAACCACAACTCTGTAACAAACTCAATCAAATAAACATTTCCTTGACTTTCTGAACTAATGTTTCAATATGAAATATTTCATGTTTTAACTGTGATCAAAATACTAGTGACTAAGCCCTAAAAAACTAGCGAGAGAGTCATGAACATTTAACACTGACATATAAAGTAGTTCCTGCTAGACACATGGACAGGAATAAATCCTGTGTTAGTTGTGCTACCTCTTGACAACTGGGAGGTGTATTTTGTAAACAGTTATTTCATATTGAGACTCACACTGAAACTATTGCCTCTTGACAACTGGGAGGTGTATTTTGTAAACAGTTATTTCATATTGAGACTCACACTGAAACTATTGAGTATTAAAGAAGATCTAAGCTTTCACTCTGATCCTCCAATTGGACTCTTAATTCTTTGGAAATGCACTCTTCACGCAGCACACAAAACAACTTTATTTACTTCGATGAAGTGACAAAGTTGCATCTGAAATTGATTACATCACATACCAGCTGCTTACTACTTTGAAAATAAATACAAAAACTGGAACGAAAATAAACCAGGAGTGACAAGACAGTATGTTTATCTTCAGCTGTATCATCTTCTTACCAGCTTTGAGTATGCCTAAACCCGTAAAAGAAACTGTTTCTAAGAGGCAAAGGGAGAAAAAATATCTTGTTCTTTTCTATTTAGGGCTAAGCACTCTCACAAACAATAGCAAACAAACAGTATTTTCTAATTCCAACACCAGAGGGAATGCCTTCTGCTCACCTTTTGTTTCTTCTTTTGCTTTTTGCGTTGCTAGATCAGCAAGCCAGTGTAAGGCTGATGATGGAGCTGTTTCTGGACAAAGCGGTCTGTTAGTCTTTATTTCACCAGTGTTACTGTTTGGTAATGTCTCTGCTTTTGCAGATTCTTCTATCCTGTTATCATTTGCTTCAGATTTTGGGATGGTGTCAGTTTCTAATTGCCCCACTCCTGCTGTCCCTGCTCCAGTGGAAAAGGTGTTCTCATTTCCAGAGACTGATGCACTAGGATTTACAGTAGGAAGCTAAAAAAAAGATATAAACAACTGCTAAATGCTGAATAAAGGGAAGAATTCAACTTGGGAGGCATTTTAGTTATCTAATGCATTGGATTTTGTTTCTTGATTTTATTCATTCATTTGCTTTAATCACACAGTAGAATTCCTTAATGCTTCCATAGCAGCAGAGTACAGGAGCTTCTTCTCCACGTACATTAGACCTTGTTGCATGAATTCTTACCATGTCATCTCTGAGTTGACATTTAACGTAAGCCCAGGCTTTTTTATTTATTTTTTTATAGGATAACTTTTGGCGTCAACAGTAACAGAACTGCTGCAGATTCAGCACAAAATTCAGGAACCATAACAAAATAAATGCATACATTGCAAGCTACGTCGTGGTTTAAGATACAGCATCAATATGAATGGCTTCCTACCCAACTTCTACATAAAAAGCATTAGCCCAAATATCCACTTGGTAAATAAAGTTGCAGCACACATCTCCAAAAAATACCCCAGAAGAATTTTGCTAAGCTAAACCACTCAGAATACATATGAAGAAATTAAAGTTTGTGTTTCACAATGGATTATTCTAAAGGATCTAACATTTTAGTAGATCCTGAAAATGTAAACGTCAAACAAGGCTTTTCAGGCTCAAATTACATACCTGTGATATTCCATTAGTGACAGCCGGTCTCAACACTGATTTATTCTGCCGGTTAATACAAGGACAATTGGCTTTAATACCCCATTTGCCTCGTGCTGCATGAACCATGTCTCCAATATTGTAAAGCGCTGGGAATAAAGTTAAAGTTTTCAGTATCACATGTACAGAAATCTAAAACCAAGGCCTTAACAATAAGATATATTCAAATGAATGGTTTGGGCTTTTTTCTTTTGCCAGTATTACTGCTAAGTATCTTTAAGATCATATGTTATAAGAAGGCACTTGCCTCTGGACAGTGTGGATAACAGTGCTAACACCAGCTTCGCAATGTCACTGAGAGGCTGTCAAGCCTGGCAAATCCTACAGATTATCATCTGCTCCTATTATTCTGTATAGGGTCCAATGATAACAGCAACAAGGCAACTTTGAACCAGAGACTATAGTCTCAGCTAGGCCAGGTCCCACACCTGGGTTGGGACAATCCTCAATATCAATATAGACTGGGGGGATGAGTGGATTGAGACCAGCCCTGCAGAAAAGGACCTGGGGGTACTGGTGGGCAAGAAGTTGGACGGGAACCAGCAGTGTTGCTCTTACAGCCCAGAAATAAATATTGGGCTGCACCAAAAGAAGCGTGGCCAGAAGGACAAGGGAGGTGATTTTTCCTCTTTACTCTATTCCACTCTACCCCATCCCACCTGGAGTCCTGCATCTGTCTAGTTAAGGATGCCCAGTACAAGACAGACATGGACCTGTTCAAACAGGTCTAGAGCAGATCTACAGAAATGATAAGAGGGTTGGAGCACCTCTCCTGTCAAAGGCTGAGACATCTGGCATGGTTTGACCTGGAGAGAGAAGGCTTGGGGGAAACCATACTGTGGCCTTTCAGTACATAAAGGGGGGGTCATAAAAAAGACGGAGAGACACATTTTACGAGGACCTGTAATGACAGAAAAAGAGGCACTGGTCTTAAACTGAGAGTAGGTTTAGACTGGTCACAAGGACGACATTTTTCACAATGAGGGTGGCGATGCATTGGCTAGAGGAGGGTGCCCAGAGGAGCTCTGACTGCCCCATCACGTCCAGGTTGGACAGGGCTGGGAGCAAGCTGCTCTAGTGGAAGGTGTCCCTGCCCATGGCAGGGGGTTGGAACTGGATGAGGCTTAAGTCCCTTCCAACCAAAACCAGCCTGTGATTCTATGATTTTTAGGACCAGTTATGCAAACTGTCAAGTAAATGGTCAGCATTGACTATTTACTTCTCCCCCTGAATAAAAAAAAAAAAAAAAATTAAAAATTCTTGCAAGTTAACCAAATTTTTCTGATACAATTAAAACCAGCTGAGCACAGGAACTCACAGCCAGCATCAGCAGGGTGTTCACTTTAAACTCACAGCTTGATCTGACTTAGTTTATCGTCCCTTCAATCCTTCCACTGTCACAAGTGGAAGACTCCTCTGAATCCATGGTAGGAAAGGTATCAGCCAGAACACCAGTCACCTTAGCAGTTTTTCCACTTTTGCTTGAGACAAGATTTGCAATTTTTTTCTTTCAGGTTTCAAGCATTACCTGTACCAGGAATGATCTGTGTAGGCATAAGATTCTCTGGCTCATGAGACTGACCCTTTGCACATTTCAGCCATGCAAAGACTTCCTCGTCACCAATCTCCTCTGTCTCTAGAATAAAGACACATAAAAAAGTAAAATCTTGTATAGAATTCACAAAAAATTTACAATCTGAGTATTTCTGCATCAATATTGGATTTTGTTGCTCTTTTTTTCTTTTTTTTTTTTTAATTCTATGTAGTGCAGAGATTAAGCTGTTTCTCTCAGAAATAAACTAGAAAATACAGGCCATGAGACGAGAATCTACAGCAACTTCTTTGACTCTTCAGATTATAAAACTACCACAGCCATTTTTAATTCATCTCTAGTACCTTATTTCAGTCAGCTAAAAACCTTGGCTTCTAGCCTCAATATTTAAATATCATACTTTTGCTCTCATTATACTTTCCTAAGTTACAGAGTAATTCTATCTTGTCATCTCTCAAGCTTTTTCAACAAAAAACTATCGAAGATCTATTTCAGGAAGAGAAAACTAAGCTCTCCTGTCAGCATATCTACTTACAATGCCAGAAAGTAGAAAATCTGTAGTTTGAATAGTAGCCTGACAAATTAATAATTCTTCAGATTTTACACCAAGTTTGGTTTACAAATATGTAGCTGCATAAAATGCATGCCATTCTCTTCCTTTAGAAAGAAGGCAAGGTGGAAGGATGAGTGTGATAGAACACGAGAAGGAACACATAAAACTTCATTTCAGGGTCCTTTAGACCTGGTATCTGTGTAGGTTGTTTCTACAGTTCAAAGTTCAGAAGCCTCAAGGTATGCAACTGTATTTAAGTAATGCCTTGGTTCTACATTTTGGTCCATTCTAAAATTTCAGACTTGATTAATAAAACATAATTACAACACAAGAAACTCCATTCTACTCACTTTCAGTTATATCCACTGTACCCTGGATAACCACATCATAACAGTGTATTCTGGCAGTAATTTCATAGGCTTCATTATTATACTGGTTATGGCTGGGATGGAGTTAATTTTATTCATAGAAGGTCTTGCAGTGCTGTTTTAGACTTATGACCAAAACCATGCTGATAACACACTAATGTTGCAGCTACTGCTGAACAGTGTTTGCAGTGTGTCCATGTCTTCTGTTCCCCTCTCTATCCATCCCCCTGCCCCCCCGCCCTGCCCCAGCAGCAAACAAATTGAGGGTGCAACAGGTTGGAATGGAACACCACCAGGCAGGGGACCCAAATTCAGCAAAGGGATGTTCCATGCCATACAATGTCACACTCGGCTACAAATACAGAGCAGAGGCAGAGTTTGAGGGGGCTAGCCATCTTTTGCTCAGGAAACTGCTGGGAAATGGCCTGCCCTGGGAGGTGGTGATTGCCTTTGCATCACTTCCTTCGTTTTGTTTTCTTTTTCTATTCCTCCTTTGCTTATTAAACAATTTTTATCTTGATCCACAAGTTTCCTGCTTTTATTCTTCCTTTCCTCTCTCCCAGTCTCAGTACTATGGGAATGAGCAAGTGGCTCCATAGTGCTTAGCTGCCTGTTGGGGTTAACCCACAACAGTGATTTAAAAATAGGTGACTTTACAATTCATTTAGTGCTCTCTGGCATCTTTATCATAATGAATAGACAGCAGTACTCACACTTACTAACATCAGAAGCATTTTGTACTTCAGAAGTATTTTGTACTTCTGCTCCATATAATAAAGTAACTGTCACTAACAGCCTTGTTAAACTAAAGTAACTGTCACTAACTTGACTCTCCATTGCCAGTGTGCACGCTACCAAAGTGGTCGTAATACAATTAAAGAAACCAAACCAAACAAAAAACCCCACAAAAAAACAACCAGGTACTCACTTTTGTAAACAGCACACCTCTCTTCATTAGAAATTGAACTTACTGAGTTTTTTCCTGAATTATAAACCCTAGTGCACCAAGGAATAAAAACAAAAAAGGCTTTCTAACTCCTTGTTACAGAAAGGAATTCTCTGCAGTGTTTGCTTACTCCATCTTGCAATGGTTCCAATCGGTTAAGATATTATTTAGTTTTTTCCTTTATACCCTCTGACGAAAAGTCAGAACTATACGGAGATCTCAGCAGACAGCTTACATCTGCTAATATTGTTATTTTAATAACCAAATTCTAATCAAATAGATAAACACAAGTATCTAAAGAAATGAAGTATGGAACAGCATCCCCAAAGACACTCACTGACTCTGCCACAAAACCTTCAGCAACTTCCCAGAAACTATCCCCACTGAAAGCCAGCCAGTTTAAAGACTACAGTGGGGGGAAAAAAGCCCAGCACTCACCGCTACGTGGACGGTTCTTCCTCAGCCGGTAACAGTCCAAGCAGACCCCAAAACCACATTTGCGACAAACCCAATGGATGTTGAAGAGTGTTGTCTCACATACATCACACATTTCCCTCACGCCACGTACTGCTCGTTTCCATGCCACTTTCTCTATAAAGAGAAGGAACAGTAGGAATTACTGCTCTGACATTTTGCATTTCTTCTGCCTAATTTGAGAATATCACAGTAACGCTGATAAAGAAACAATTCACAGAAACATGACTTGAGGGGAGAGTGTACAGAGACACATACATCCAGAGACACATTCTCTGAGTTGCTAGACTTGCAACACTATTTGCACCCATTTCTAAGAGCAGGTAAGGTCAAGTACCAAAACCTACATGCTACAGAGAAATGAAGCACCTTACGGAGATCTGCAGTAGCTGAATTTCAAGGAGCTCTTATGGAACTTAGAGCAAAAATACAAAACTTCTGCTAGTTTTCCTGAACAAGTAATGTGAACTTATAAAACTATGAAGAATGCATAGTTAACTTTACTAATTGGAAGCCAGTCAACTCGGTAGATTCTGAACTGACACATTCATTGAGGAAGGGGAAGCCCTCTCCAAATGGCTGGCCTTGTACATTCCAGAAGCTAAAGGGAAAAATCAGAGAGTCAGAACTACCCATGCGGAAGGCAGCACTAGACACCTTTGAAAAATTTTTCCTAAACCTACTTCCCCTTGTACTGGTAACGCTGGCAACCAGTTGCTCAGCTGAGTCCTTGCAGGGTGAATGCAGCTACTGTTTCTTCCCTAGAAAACCCTGAGCTTTTATGTGGTGACCCTAGAATGTAACAGGATAGGAATATGTAAGAAAAGCTGCTCATTAAAGCATAGCTGGTCAGTATGACAGGCATTCTGAACTTATTTCTATTCTCGTCAAAGTACGGGCAGCCAACTCCTGCATTTATTTATTGAAAAATAATTTAAGGATGTCTGGGAAAGTTACTGTTAGCTTCCTGGTTAGCAATGGTGCACTGATCCAAAAGAAAAATCTTCAATGCTTGTCCCACGATTACACACACCCCCAAAAAAGTGAATATAACCTTCTCTTTGGAGGAAAAAAAGAAGCATTTTAAGGAAAAAAAAAATAAAAATATTACACTTTCAACTCCATTCCACTGCATTGTACACATACTACACAGAGAAGATGGACAAAAAACACATCAAAAGCTCAACTTACGATGTGGTTCCACCATCATCATTGCCTCCTTCTCTGACATAACAAGCTGGCAGAACTGGTCCCCAACATTGGCCAGGATATATTTGGAAGTTTCCAGATCAATCCCCTCTGCAGGGGAGGAAGAAGGAATCCACAGGCTCATGGCATCAGGATCACTCTGCTGTGGGTTCAAGAAACCCTCTACTCGCAGAATACCTTTCCGGGTAAATATCAGCCTGCAGAAAACAGGATGGAGTAATCAAGAAGCTGCTCAGCCACCTTTAACTAACTTATAATGCTATCTATGTCAGAACATTAGTCCAGACAGGGAGAAAAGGGCTTGAACTAGGTGGCATAATCTGCCAGTATAATTATTATGCAAATCCAAATAAGGTGAGGTAAGAGAATAAGGTACACAAACGCAATGTCCATAAAACCATTAGAATGAATCTCCAGCGCCCAGCAAGCATTGGTGGGAAATTCCACATATAGAAAATGGCTACAGTTTGGTAAGTCACTTTTCTCTATACTACTGATAGAAAGAGATGACAAAATTCAATTTATTTGTGCCCCTGCATGATGCTGCTTGTAGAATTGTGCATAGTTCTCATTCTACTCTGGAGAAAGTTATTTCCTACCTTTTGGGAAACCAGTATTTCTATTCTGGCTAGGGCCACTAGCACTTGCCAACTGTTCTAACAGTTCACATTGCAAGACATAAAAAACCTTATTGTACCTACTATTCTTGCCACTGCTCTCCAAAGAGACAAGTCACAACTGTTTTACCAGTAGCTGTTGACCCTCCTTGTCTTCGTGTGGTAAAAGGTGCAACAACAAAAGGTGTAAGTTACAGAACCCTGAATGTCTCCTGCCAGTATTAAAGGTAACTTCATTTTCAAGCAAAACCAATCTTGTCTTCAACCTCAAAGCTAGGTTAATTTTTAACAAGTTTGGGAAGAGAAGCAGCTATAATCCTTACTGCATGGATGGCACACACTAAAAAATTTACTTCACTCTTTACATGTCAGAAAGTGAACAAACATCTTTTCGGAAAAAGACACCTAGCACTTGCTAGAACAGGCAGTTGAGAAAGATGAAGAAAAGCATGAGAGGTAAAGAACTCTAAGACAGGTACAGAAGACAGAAAAAAATATAGGCAGTATTCTACTCCTAAAAATCAGTTTTGTTCTCAACAGAACCTAGTCAAACATTAGCCTCATACCGGCAATGTTTTGTTACTTGGGAACTTGTAAAATTCTTTGTTCTAAACTCTCTATGAAAAGAGGGAGACAACAGCTGCTGCACACAAACTGCCACCCAGCAGTAAAATTCTACCCAATAAAGCAAATTCAATTTCCTGAGGCTGGACCTGGAGGCTCACTTAGTACCATATACCTGTATCTTCCAACAGCAACTCTTACCACCCCAGTGAGGGAATTACAGTCAGGTGATACATGGAACTGCAAGACATTCAAAATCTTCATTATTGTACCCAAGCATATTAAATAAGTAAAACGTATTTACTTTGTGCTTGGGCATGGCACAAGCCTGCACATAGACTACATTTGAACGAAGGAAGGATTTGAGCACCTCCGAAAATGGAAGAAGCGACATGCCACAGTTGAGTCATCTTGCTCTTGCTCCTTGAATTTGCGGTACCGCTCCAGACGGCACTCCCGGCACTTGTGCAGGTGTGGAGCCACATTGATGCAAGAGCCATCCTGAAGAAAAGGCTCACCTGACTGTTTCAGCTTTCTCACCTTGCTCATATCTTTCAGGACAGACTGACCAACTGGTTGAGGCAAAGCAGAAGTAAGAATCCATAAGATAACTGCAACAACAAAAGGACACTGGCCCAAATGAACATATTTTCAGAAACCTGTACGACCATACGCATGCAAAACCAGTAAGACTGTTCAAGTCTGCAGCATACCGCTCTTTTGTTCTGACAAATAAATGCTTAAACATTTCTCAAAGTGAACATGTTCATTCACATTAAAGAAGCCTTAAGCTTTAGCCTTGTAAAATTCCTGTGTGCTGCATACTGAGCATAAATGAGGTTTATACCTGTGGTTAGTTCACATAGTTCACACAGGAGATATCCCAGCATCCCACCTCCTTGTGCTTTCAACACACCCTGAATTCAAGTCATCACCTTTTAGGGGAGCTGTGCGGGGACGGCCCTTTGGAGCTTGCTTCCCTTTTCCTTTCCCCAGCAGCAATTCAGCATTGTGTTCTGCATTGGGGCCTAGCTTTGCCATCAAGTGGTCAGGGATTCCTTTCATACAAGCCTTGGCCTGCAGCTGGTCTTCAGAATCACTCAGATCTGACAGATCACTATTGGTACTGGAGTCTGAGTCCTGTCTGGATGTCAAGCTTCGCTCATCTAGAGAGAACCTTTTTACAGCTTCAAAAGGGGCTTTGTTCTCCTGTGGAAACTCTGCCTGCAAAGAGAAAAAGCCAGGTGGATGTCTGCCAAACACATTAGAAAAGGTTTTCAGAAGAGGATTGTCCTGCTGCCCAGGCCCAACAGTTGGTTTTTCTTCTGTTGGGCTGGAGGAAAGTGTGGGCATCTCAATAGGCTGTGTCAAGTTGCTGGTTGGTGAGCTGGAACAGCCATTCCCCATAGTGGAAGGGCTCTGAACACCAGCAGCAACTGCTGAACCAGGAGTACTGGAGATCATCTTTGAAGAGTCAGTTGTTATAAACAAGGTCTTCTTCTTAGCTAGGGAGGAGTCTGCAGAGGTGAGTGATTCCAGCCAGCCAGAAGTGGCCTTATGACCCACAGGCGTAGAAGGAATAGAAACCCCTGTCTGAGATGAAGATGCAAAGCCACTGAAAGGACTAAGTTCTGCTTTCTCAGCAAATGCCAGGAAAGGGTTTGAGGGTTCCTCTCTTGATAGCTTTGGGGGCTGTAAAAATAGGTTTTCATGACTATCTGGGGGATGAGTACTCAACACACTTCGCGGAAAGGCTGGAGTAAGTGTAGGCATAGATTCCACAGGCAGCTTCCGCTCCACAGAACCACCAGACTGGACTCCTGGTTTAGTGTCCGCTAAAAGAATTTTGCCTTTACAGATGCCAGCACCCACACTCTCTGTACACTGTTTGAATGAGTCCCGACTAGAGGCATCTTCAGTCAGGCTCTCTGAAATGACCGTAAAGTAGTTACTGGAAGGTAGATTTTGCGACATGCATTGAAAAAACAAGTTCTTAGATATATCAGAATCTTTCTGAGCCTCTTGTCCAGCACTAGAGCCAAAAGGAAATCCAGAAGGCTTGCTTTCTGTAGTCATCACTCCATTTGATTGGCTCCTTCCACCCCCAAATATCAAGGACTGGGAAGCACTTGAGAGCGAGACTCCAAATCCAGAAGAAGCCAAAAGTGAATTCTGGGAATTCTGAAACAAAATAAGCATTAGCCTCTTAAAGGATTCTTGTTTGATTCAGCAATACTTTGGTTTGTCTACCTGTACAATTAGCATTTTGCTTATCCACCTGGAATAGAAACTTCCATCAGAATTATTTACAGTGAAGAAACTTCTTTCAGGATTCTGCTAGCCTAATTGTTCCTACGCACAAGCTATTGAAACTAATGAGCTAACAGTGTCCACTACATACCTAAGGCATATGGAGAAAGTGAACACTTGATGTCTTACCACGCTTTAGAACAAAAGTGAAACACAAGATAAGGTTAACTAATTCACAGAAAAGTTATTTAAACTACTGATTGTTTTCATTCAAATCAGCAAGAAGGGAATTTCAATTGAAACTGCAATTAAAAATTGAGACTGTTTTTAATTAAAACTCGTCTTTCACCCTCACCTAAAATCATCCTGATAAGCTTCTCCCATTCAACCAGCACCCTTGAAACAATTAACTTAGTTTGTAAAGTTTATTACACAAGGAAGCAGTTAGTGAACAAACTGTTTCTGGTCATAGCAAGCTACATTTGTCAACAGGTAGATAGATGCCTATGACGTGTTGCCTTCCATGGATTACTCAGTAGAGGTTAGGCACAAAGAGCTTAATTTTTATGATCTTCGAATACTGGAAAGTTGTCAGATTATTAGTAGACTTATAACTGTGATATGGAATACTTACTTGCTCTCTTCTCAACTTATACTCACTCAGATTTTCCAGTCCTCGCAGTCCTACTGTAACTGATCATATTCTGCAACTAACTCACTGGTTTTATTCCTTTTGAGTTTCCATGTAGAAACCTTCTCATGAGGAATACTCACGATTAATACACAATTCCAAAGCCATGTTAAATACAGCCACAGCCTCTGTGCAACACATCCTACTGGTAGTTAGTGTCACTGCACACCTACTACACCACAAACTAATGTTCAGCTTGTTCCTTGGTATCAACCTCCAGCTGTAACAACTTTAATAACCTATTCATGTCCCCTATGACAGTTCTTCTAGATATTCGAGTTTCAGGTATCTCTTTTCAGAATCAGAGATTTTCACAAACTGAGTTCTAACAGTTTTTAAAAGTGTAAGTTTATGAAGTAATTCCAAGGACAAAGCCACTAAGATGAAGTGGACAGTCTAAAGCAGCAACACGTGAACTATCTACAACACTCTTACTGATTTACGTCAGGATCCCTCGAGGAAAATACATTTTGGAACGGATTAGTGATCTGCCTGCGAATTCTGAAGCCAGATTATTTAATAATGATGTAAACCAAACGATTTGGGGTTGTGGAGAGGGAGGGAAGATGCGGTACCAAAGTTTCTCAATACAACTCAAGTTCTCCCTTAGTACCACTGAAGACAGATACAATTTTGACTGTTTACCTGCACAATTTGTAGTTGCTCCCGAGTCTGAACTTGTTTCCCTCCATTATTTTACTTTTTTTTTTCTGCAGGGGGTGGTGGGATGGAGGAGAGTAGGTTATATTATAACAATGTCATTAGGTAACACTCCAGTCCTCTACAATTCTGTTTCTCTGCTACACCTTACCATCTAGGAATCCTTATCCCAAGGTAAACACCTCATCTTTCCCCTCCATTCCATTAGCTAATACAAAAGCCAAGAATGAAAGTAATCCATTTAACCCTCTGGCAATCACCTTGGACTCCCTAACATACCTCCCATTTTTCTTAACCTTTTTTATACAGTAGACTACGGGTTACTTCATTTTTGCTATACTTACTGAGGTGAAGTTTTCATTTTCTTTTGTTTTGATGAAGGCTTCATTTGGTTACTTAAAAAGTCTCCTAGTTTAACAGTGTTTCCCTTCTACTTTTCACTTCTTCCCCTAAATACAAAGACGTAACTAAAAAGTCTTCAAGCTTCTTCCAGCCTGAGTTCTTTATTAACATTTATTCTAATGGTACCAATCTCAAATGTTTTAACTATTTGTTTCCAAAGACAGTATATGATGAGACCGGCACATTTTCTACTACAGAGATGTCATAGCTGCAACAGACAAGTTAGACACCTGTAAACGGTCCTCTAAATGTAGTCACATTGTTTTTCTGGTTTTGAAGTGGGTTTTTTGCTTTGTTACTTAAACATTCAACTTTGTGAACATTCTTATGCACATTTATTTCTATGAAGGGAAGAGATACTATGTAGGATATTTTCCACCTGACACAACAGTGCTTAAAGTGACTTTAAGGCTGCATTTCCCATATTAATGTTGAATAAGGGTAAGAGTGCTAAAAAGTTGTCTCTTACAATGCCATCAAATATCTTAATTTTGAGTTCTTTCTTAGATCAAGTAACAGGTTTTCTTTGGGAAGGAAGGGATTCACCAGAGAAAAGTAGTTTTCTCAGTTCCACAGACACACTTTGTAACAGGAATATTTTGCAGAACACATGCTGCAGATATGTATGTCTTTCTTGAATATGCTGGATCACAAGCTACTCACCTCTCCCTGGGCTTGTGATCGGCCTGTTTTCAGTTTTTCCTGCCCAGTAACAGGTGGCAAACTGGTATCAGAGATTCTCACAGTTGTCGGCGTCAAAGCAGCTGTAGTAACTGCAGCTGCAGAAGTCACTGTGCCTTGGCTAACCTGTTCCAGTGATTTTCCTGCCTCTTTACATCCAGATCCAACTAGCAAAGGTTGTCCAGCCACAGAGGAAAACGGAGTGAAGGGCAATGGTGTGTCACCACCAACTGGCTCATCCTGGACTACTAGTGTTCGGCCATTCTCTTTGGTGTAAGTGGCAAAGCGAATATTGCGATTAATCTGCGGAATGAATGAAGGCAACTGCTTGGCCCTTGGATCCAGTCCTGTTTCGCTACTGGAGCCTCCTTTCCAAGGACCTCTGCTTGCCTCACCTCCATCGCTACCATTGCTATCCACCTCACCCTTCTCCTTTAGCTTCTTTGTTGCAGGATCACACCCAGAATCTGAAGCATTTTTCCTCCTCCGTCCATCCTTTCCCTCCAGACTTTCTTTCTTCTTTTTCCCTTTAGATGATTTAGCTGCTTTTAGGCCCCCTCCCTATAACAGACAACATCATGCAATCACTAAACAGAACAATCAGGATACCCATTCAAAGAACATTTTTCTATTAGAATATATTACACTGCCCTTAAGATTAGGAACACTTAATCACAAATTGAGACATCTAAGGAAAGATAACATGTGAACACAGAACACAAGCACAAATGCAGTCCTGTCTTTTTAGTACTAAAACAGGATCTTCATGATGAGATCTGCAGCTGAGCTGCTTTGCTGTAGCATGTACCACATCATGGCAGATTTTGGGAAACATGCAACATGGCCATCCTTCAACATAATTCTTGCTAACATATGAAAGCTATCTGCACAGTAATTTTTTCTAGAAGTGCAATCCCCATAGCTCTTCTGAAGAGCATACCTTCTGTCCACAATATGAAACCTACAATATTTAACTACAGGAGATAGCTTGCCCCTTAGCCTAGGTTAAAAACAGAGATTCAAATATCATCATGGAACCTCTCAACTGAAGCAATGAAATGCTTGTCACAAGCACACAAGCCTGCTTCAGAGAAGCCAGATGGTAATTTTAAAAAACAGGCTGTGAAGCAGCAGAGTGATCCCATTAGAAAAAGGCAGAGCATAGAGACATTTTTTATCAGAGCACCCCTTAAAATAGAGCAATAATTATTAAAACAACCACTGCCCCCACAAGATCCACTGCTGAAATTAGTAAAACAGGCCTGAACAAAAAGACTGTTTGAAGAAACCTTTAAAGAACCTCAGAGTGGTCATTAAAATTTTCCTTTGCCAATGACATTATCAAAAGCTCACAGTGAACACGGCATCAGTTTTCAGTTGGTTCCATGTTTCCTAACTAATTTTTTATGAAGTTTCACACTGTAAATACAAGACCTGAACTGCTGCCTTACCTCACTTGGAGAAGTATTATCCATCACCACATGAATCAGTCGAGGATCCACTGATTTTACTTCACCACTCTAATTTTCATGCAGAATGATATTGAGGAGGTAGGAGGAAAAAAAAGAGGAGGTTTTTAATTCAGAATATATAGTATCAACATAAGAGACCTTAAACACAGGGTTACTTTGCAGCTCTTCTCCCATATGTCTTTCATTTAGTAATAATACAGGCTTCCAGTTTATCTTCTATCCTTTTGCTCCTTCCCTATTTAAACATCTTTCAGACTTGATTTCTACTACTTTTTCCTTGTAAATTTGTTCTACTGAGCACCTTTAATGCATTCATTGCATTAAACACACCTCTTCTTAAATTTGATTTAGTATTGTTCTAGCCTTCTGCACATACACTCTGCTAGATGTAGAAAAGGCTACTGGAAGCACATCAATTTATGCTAGCTATATTTATCAGCTTCTCCCCAAAAGGAGCAATGAATACCTTACCTAAGTAATTGTGCTTGAAGGTTACTTTTTTATTTCACAGTAGATGTGCATTAAGTTGGGTGCTTCCTGGCATGTATTTGCTGAAATCACATACTCCATAATTTCAATGCCACTCCAAAGCACTATACTCATTTATGGTACATGGTAATTTTTTTTCCTGGGCGACAGCAATAGATCTCAGAGTGCAGGAGTACTGCATGTGTACACAGGACTTACTGGACATGTTCAGTGCACTCATTCTGCACATATATTTTACTGAACAAGGCGAAGGCTATGAGGGTGGGTGGCATAGGCATGGGACCCAAAACAAACTGAGAAGTGTAACTGCTACAGTAATTTACACATAGCACCACAGACTTCTTCCTAGCTGCTCCTGAAAAATGCAGCCATTGGGAGCAGGCTGCTGGTAGGACTGAACTACCAGTCACACCACACAGTAGCACACAACACAAAGCAGGTAACTCTAGCACTGTACAGATTTTCTTACTAGGTTTACTGATAGGAATAGGGCAAAAGTAAACAGCCTAAGCTAAAATACACCAATCAATTTTATTTAGACTAAGATTTCATCTTCTGTGCTACACTTGTTTCAAACCACTTGTACAGCCTGCCAGATAGAACCTGAGAGAAAGCACAAGAAGACCACAGCATAATAGAGCCAGAAGGCAGCTCTGTACATCAGCATGCTCTCCCATACAGAAAGCCACTTCCGATTTTTTTTCACATAGTGCACATTTCTAAAGAAATTCTTGCATCTTCTTGTATAGCAGTGGGCAGTGTATCAGAATTTATTGCGGAAAGTCACCAACAGAAGAAAAATAATTCTGTGAGTAGCAGCATAGATAATTACTCATATTTTAAAACAAATAACAAAGAGCCAAAGTGCAAGTTTTGTGAAGTTTTCTCCTTGAACTACTGAAGTCTGGTATTTCAGAAACACCAAAGCAGTGCTTCATACTTTTACCTCAGTCACAGACACCTCCATAAGACGAGTTATTGGGTCTTGACGGCTTACAACACCACAGAGCCAGCTATTTTCATCCTCTGGTTGGTAGACCTTAACTCTTTGGCCTTGGACACTGTAAGGACCTAGAAAAGGAGGACTCTAAGTGAATTTTCCAGACAAGTTATGTGTCATATTAGTTAGAAGTCATACAATCAAAAAAAAAGAGTTCTGTGCACACAATTAGGGCTTGAAGGGTCATCTTTCAGGTGGAAAGAAATTAAAACACTAGGGCTTCTGCTGCAAATCCTGCCTAAGCCAAGCATTCTACTGTAAAGTAACAGTGAACAGTTCAAGCTAAAGACAAAATACAGTTTATAAGTTTAAAACAAAAAGGAAAAAAAAGTGCAACATAAACTCACTCTTTTGACAAAAGCAAAGCAGACAGGGGCTCACTGCTAACTAACCCCTTTGCTTTCTAAACTACAAGTCAGTAATTATGAAACATCAATCCAGTGGACAGTCATAACATTCTGACTCAGATCAGCTGCATGAAATCACAGTATAAACTGCATGCAGTTCAGAACAGAAACACATCATCTGTAACTGTGAAAAATTTAATATCATTGCACAAATACCTGATGCCTATGCACCAACCCGTTTTAGTTCTCTGACACAGGGAACAGATTATCTACAGAAAGGTTTCCTCTGACCCTCCCCTCACTCTCCACATCAGCATGCAGAGCTTTCCTCCTACCCTAAGTCCAGAAAAAAACATCTTTATTGACATTAGGTCATCAAAACCCACATGATCAAAAACCCTGTATCTGATGCAACCAGAAAAGGCACTTCAGAAGAAGGC
Source organism: Psilopsiagon aurifrons (assembly GCA_025447955.1). Lineage (NCBI taxonomy): Eukaryota > Metazoa > Chordata > Aves > Psittaciformes > Psittacidae > Psilopsiagon > Psilopsiagon aurifrons. Next base: position 2,760 of record JAOEHY010037398.1, on the reverse strand, counting down.
TCCAAACTGAAAAATTCTGAAGCTACTTACTCACTGAAGTACTGACCTCACAGTATTGACCTCATAGTATTTTTATCAGCAAACATTTAACCAAAAGCCACCAAATCCCCATTAAGGATTATATCATTCTCCCAGTGTAATACAGTGGCCTATCTCTAGGGTGGCCACCTGGCCTCATGAACCCAAACTCTGGATAGAAAATTGTTTTAGCATTTGAAGACCCCAATCTGACAAAAGCTATCATCAGGCTTATTAACCCTAATACAAAATCTGGACAACAGTTAAGGTATTAACTCTATACTGACCACCTGTATCTGTGATGAAATAATGCTTCTTTGTAAAGAACTTTCAAAACAATACAGAAAATTGACCTTCCAAATCAAACAGTAACAAATTCTATTACTAATTCTCCTTCACAAATCCCAGCATGGTCTAACTGTTCCACAACAATGTAGCTCTGAAGATAGAAAAACACATTCTCACCTCTACTAAATATCTCTTGAAGCTTCTGGTCACTGATCAATGCATTGACAGATTCCCTTAGTGAAGACTGTTCCTGTAAAATCCGATTTTGAGTCTCTGTTCCCATCTGCCAAGAACATACGGTTTTAACACAAAAGTATAGTCTTTAAAGTTAGTAGACTCATTAGTTTTTAAGTGACAGCTCTCAGAAACTGACAAACAAACAAAAAAGTAAAACTAAGGAAAGCACAACTGAACATGCTAGGAGGAAAAACAGAACCAGCTATGCAAAAGCTGTTGCAAAACTTTCATTACAATTATCAGTTACACTATGCTTGACAGGTAGCTCTCTCACGGACCAATACAGAGAAGAACTAGGACTTTTCAAATGCAGATGGACGTTAGTATAAGCATATGGAAAAACAGGGGAAAAAATAAAGTAATAAGACAAGCACAGCAAAGTTAAATTTGCACTTTAACTGAACACAGTTGAAATACCTGAAACAACCGTAATCCACTGGCATCAGATAGGAAACGTAAATGTCTGTCCAGAAGAAACTCTACTGGGACCACAGAGCCTAAGCCCAGCTTATCTACTAGAGGAGTAAAGGTCTGTGATGGACAACAAAAATTAAAGGTTATAAAAACAACTAAGCACACATACAGGCCAACAATAGCTGTTTTCACATGCTTTTAAAGTATGACAAGGAATAAGTTTAATTTCTCAACTTGCACCACTTGCTTGAGTTTTAATGCAAATTATTACTCTTTTATATCAGTAGTTCTTGCAAATGTGGCATATCACAAGAAGGAATTATATAAAATTGGCTCCACTTCTTCATTAGAAATTAAAGCATAACTGAAAACACCTTCCATGGTATTGTTTTTCTCAGAGGTAAACACCTTCTGATGCTCTGGTTAAAAAAAAAAAAACAAAAAAACAACCAAGCTTTGGTTAATGATTCAAACTATCCTACATTTTTTGGGTACAGTGTCCTGAAAGGAGCAGTTTTATTCCTGTACAGAAGTCAGGTGTAAGTAATTTGCAGGCATATTATTAAAGGGGAGGTTTTTTTGCTCATGCTTTGTGCAAAACTAAAGCTCATAACAGGTGTACTAATGGTACTCAAGCTGCAGGACAAATCAAAAAACACCTAGTCGAATCAAAATGATAACCTTATAATGAACTTAGTGATGGAAGAGAAAGTTGCCAACCACTGGGGTCTCTGAGAAGTGTTATCTGTCTCACACTCACACGTAACTGCTTTTAACGCATAAGTAGTCACAACATTTTCCCCCAGCAGCTCTCATCAAGTTTGTTTACACTCTGTTCTCCTGTACGTAACAGCATGACTGTATTTTCTCAGTTTATGCAATTATTTCCTAAATAAAAGTGAACAGGACTACAAGCAAGAGAGAATGATGAACACACATTCATAAGTGATAGATCTCAAAAAACCAAAATCCAACCAACAGACCACAACAACAAAACCACACTACCACAAAAACTCATGCAAAATCATCACCACCACACTCCAGTCTACCTTAAAAACCCGCACAAAACCACCACCACACTTGAGTCCACACCCCAAACCATCCAGTTTGTAATGCTAAGTAGTTGGCTTCCCAGAGTAGTCCATACATACCTACTCTGGTTCTCTGGCTAACTCCAGTCTGTATCCCCATGCAGTTATGCGGGTAGGCCTCTAGTACTTCAGTGAACTCTCCAGAAGCTTGAGTGCTCACGGGGCTATCCAGAGCACAGGGGATAGAAACACTTATTCAGCAAGCCCACAGACCTAGCTTGAGTTACAGTGGAAATATTTTGGGATCATAGTGCATCCGTATTTGCTTCTAACAGTCTTCTAACAGGTTCTGACACAACTCATCACACAATTAATGTGTGGACTATGGTTAACACCCCAAAATCACTCAGATAAAGATACTTGGAAATCATCTGAAAGAAACTGATCCTGTATAAACACAGTTTCCCCAGATAAAATTAAAGTGGACTTCAATCATAGCATCACAATAGTTTGGGCTGGAAAGGACGGTAAGATCATCCAGTTCCAACCTCCCTGCCATGGGCAGGGACAACTCCCGCTAAACCACGTCACCCAAGGCTATGTCCAATCTGGCCTTCAACACCGCCAGGGATGGAGCATTCACAACTTCCCTGGGCAACCCACTGCAGTGCCTCACCACCCTTACAGTAAAGAACTTCTTCCTCACATCCAATCTAAACTTCCCCTGTTTAAGTTTGAACCCGTTACCCCTTGTCCTATCACTACAGTCCCT
>JAOEHY010037397.1:0-20711 GCA_025447955.1 Psilopsiagon aurifrons | reverse complement strand
CTTTTGTGCTGTCCCGGTTTTCCTGGTGCTGTCGCTTCCCGGCCTGTGGGAAGCTGGAAGGGCCTGGACCTGCTCGGAGCAGGGTCCGTAGTGGTGCTTTAGGGCTGTGCTGCTTCGTGGCAAGGGCTGATCTCTGGTGGGTGACAGAGGAAGGGACCCCCCCTCCCCTCCCGTCCCCTCCCGCCCGCTCCTGGGCACTCAGTCCCCAGCATCCCGGAGCGGGCTGCCAGGATCCCGGGGTGCTCCCCCATTCCCAGCCCCTGGAGCCTCGGGATGGAGGCGAAGGGCCCCCCCCGCAGGGCCATGCCCCCGCTCGGGCTGCTCCATCCCGGGAGCCGCTGGGATTTGCCTCTCTCCTTGCCTTTTTGGCCTGCTCCTGATGCCCCCAGCACAATGGGGTGCGCGGGGGGGGTCCCTCAGGCCGGGCCGTTGCAGCGGGGGGTCACCCGCAGCCCCGTCCTCGCGCCTGCGCCCTGCGTGTGCTCTGCTGCTCCCTCCCCGGTGTTTCCCTTCCACCCACCCGCCGATTTTGGGGTTTTTTTGTCTTTTTTGTTCCTTTTCTCCTCTGTTACAGTTTAGAAAGCGCTAAACCCTCCTCCCAGGCAGCCTCCGCCACGGCCCCTGACCACCTCAGCATCAACCTCTCTCAACCCTCCACCCCTTCTTCTTCTTCTTCTTCTTCTTCTTCCTCCTCCACCACCACCACCACCCCCTCGCTCGCCGCAGCGGCGGCCTCCGAAGCACCCGTCAGCCTCCCCAACCCTCTTCCGAGTGCCCCCTGTGTCTCCAGTCTGCTTGGCATGAAAACTGTCCCACTCCTGGCACTAAATGCCGCGGCCGCCGCGGGGGCCACGGGGAGTTTGTCCGCTTACACTGCCAAAATTCCTTCGACGAGCGGGGTTAAGAAATCTGACCGCCAGAAGTTTGCTCCATATTGAAGGGATGAGACACAAATGCAAGCTTTGCCAGCTCTGCCAAGAGTCTGTGGTAGATCCTAGTTGTCAAGGAAACAATAGGCATCTTCTTAGTTTCTGTTAAATCGCTAGTGTTAACTGTTGCCGGCTGAAGTCGTCTTCTGCTCTCCATAATGACTTAACACCAGGGCACCACCTAACAACTAGTTCCAACAGTGGACGCCAGCCTCCGGCCTCTCCCCAACAGCCTGGGGGCTTCTGTCCCTCTGGCACCCCAGCAAGGAGAAACCTGGGAAGAAAGGAAACACATGAATGAGGCCAAATTGTGGCAGCCAGGTCCTGCTCCGGCAGATGCCTTGCACATTAAAATGCTCACACCTCTCTGAAGCGATCCCCCCAACTGCAAAAGAATTTCCTATGGCAGATTGGCATCTGGATGACTCTCTAAGGCTAGGGATTCCTAAGACTCTGGCACTTCTGATGATTGCTAGCGCCCCAATATCCCATGTGAAGTGCTAGCCCCCTCGGTCATCCTGCTGCTTTCCACAGGCTTGAAGACTCCTCTGCCCCAACGCCTGTGTGCAAGCAGGAGGCTGGGGCTAGAAACTACCAAACATCAGGGACTTCCACATTCTGGTCTGAGGAAAACTGCTGAATTAGAATGATTGTAAGATAAGAGGAGGAACACAGCAGGCACGTGCCCCACTGCACTCCACTCTTTTGTAGGGTGTAACCATTTTCCTCTGGCTTGCAAAAATATAAATTTAAGAACTCTCCTTTAGGGAGGAAAAGCAGGCTCCTCCTTTTGCACTCTGATTTTTTACTTTATATATATATATACTTTTTATATATATATATATACACACAGACAAGGTACTTATTTCTCTAAGTACTTACTGGTAGGCACAAATCAGACATGCACGATCGCTGTCCTATATTTTGTGCAGCCAAAATGACCATTGTGTTTGTTAGGTTTCTGTACAAAATACATCAGTGTTTAACTTGCCACTAATCATGCAAATTGGGTTGTACTGTAATGACAAATTAAATCTAATGCTTATCAAAGGACATTCAAAGGCTCCTGCCTGTGGAGGTACCATCCCTTTAATGAGAATTAATGATCAGTTCAGATCAACTAAACCCAGAAGAGAGGCAGGTGATGCAATGGCTGGTTGCTAGCTGTTGGAACTAGTTTTTAACTGCATTTTCCGTTTGTCCATCCACCTTCTTTTTAATTTCTGTTGCATAACTCAGTAATGCAATATTGTTTTCCTCACCACTTCCAAATCCAGAATCCCATTAGCCCGCTATGTTCATCCACTTTGCACTCCTTGGACACAAAGCTTTAACAATTGAACTGTATTCAGTGCATTTTAATATAAACTAAAAACACAATGCAAATGCAATACTTTTTCAAACATGGTATTTCAAAGTGTGTGATGATTATTGTATAGGGCTAAGTACTATCTCAGTATTTTGTGTCTGTATTCTGTGGGCTTTTCTTCACCTTAGCACCTTTGCAGTAAGTTTTGTCACTGTAACCGTTTGTAGAACCGCCATTGTTACAGTTTGCACTTGATCCAAGTGGAGTTTTTGGTTGGTTTTGTTGGTTTGGTTTTTCTTTTCTTTTGGGCTTTTCTTGGTTTGGTTTGGTTTGTATATACTGAAGGAACAACTGGAAATAATGTCAAGGTACCTCAGCTACTTAAAACCTCTCAAAAACTGCTGTAAAATTGTTCTGGACTGCTGTAACTGTTTAAATAACTGACGTTTAAAGAACTCAAACCAGTAAGCTCTGTGTGAGGGAACTTGCCTGCACTGAAATGCTGTTCTATGCTGGTTGTACTCAAGTGTTATTTTTTTAATAGTGAGAAGATTTTTTTTTTTTCTGCCCTTTTTTTTTTTCTTTTCTTCTTTTTCTTTTCCTCATTTTTGTTCCTACATTTTAGGCTGTCTTCAGAAGTTACTGGCCTGGGGGCTCTGTAATGTATCTCATCATGCCCTAGTGCATTAGCCACCAGACAGGACTTTACCAAAGCCCCATGAGACAATGCTTTCTATGGACTAATCTACAGAGGAGTTTCTGCCATTTCTAACTTTCTTATTATTGAGACATCACAAGAAAACACCTTAAGCAACTGTGCTTCCTAACTCTTGTGTTGCTTTCATTACTGTTCCAAGTTTTAACACTGTTGTGGCTCATAACATAAAGCAAAGAGTTATTTTTGGGGTTGATTTTCATCGATGTTCATGCTTCGGCTAGTCTGTATAAAAGCATGGGCCATTAGTGTTCTAAACCACTGTATTCTTCAGCTAGAGACTCGACAGTAAATTAAATGAGACGTTTTTATAAATAAATCTTTTTCTTGAGTTAAAAAAAAAGAAAAAAAAAAAAGAGACGTGGTAGCTTTGTGCATACAACTGTTGTGTTGTTTAAACTTTGTTCTTTGTAACCAAGTTGCTAATCTGTCATTTGAGAAACACTATTTTATGGATTGTCAATCTAAGATCATAGACAAATTGCTTGTTTTCATTAATGATTAAAGGTTTCATATCATCACGCTTAAGGTCCCAGTGCTCATTGGGAAAGAGTGTAACAACTGTGCAATACTGGCAAGGTTAGGAAGAACATTAGCCCATTGTTAGGGATAAGGAGTCTTTTCAGGATTAGATGGAGCCAGATTGTGTAATTAATAGAGTATTTCTGCAAAACCCTACTGGGTTTTTAACAGTGCTGCTCTTGGAGAACTTACCACACTGCATAGAAAAGACAGAATTTGGTTTCTTGCTACTAGAAGCCACTGGTTTTGCTTTCATGTTTTCTTTCCCATATTGATTTATAGATCAGATACTGGGGAAAGAAAAACACAAAGGAACAAGCTTGAGTACCCAGTACATTATTACTAAGACCTTCATGTTCTCCCATTCCCAGCAGCACTGCGCAGTGACTGTGCGGGCTTCTAGACAGCTCCTTTGACCCCGCAGGAACAAGCCCAGTAGCTAGGAGGAGTATGACAATTTGCATTACAGAGGGAGAACGAAGATCTGCCCCAGGGAAGTGTCTCATCCTGCCCTGACAATCTGCTTGATCCATTCAGCGCCTCCTCTGGCTCTGCTGAAGCACTGCAGTTACAGCGTATTGAGCACAGTCTCAATCTGTCGCTTCAAACCCAAGAGAAAGGGGCTGTCCCCGGGCTGCATCCAGAGCTTCTGGCTGTACTCTGGCCACCTCTCCTTTTAGGGCATTGGCAATACTTTCACATTACTGCTTTATCCTCATGAGAAAGCAACGGTTTTGGCAGTGCAAGTGAATGGCATCCTTAATGATGTGAGCCTAATTCTGCAATCTCTGTTCCTACTCTACTAAGGTCTATACTTGTCTCTGGGTATTTAGCTTGGGGTACTGGTTCCCCTCATTGCCCCAGCTAAGTACCTGTGGGGTGTATCATCATGTTTTCCATGGACTCTAGTGTACAGAGAGAGCTTCTGTGTGTCTGGGTCTCAAGTCTGAGCCTGGAACTCCAATATGACCAAGATGTGCATACAGACTTGGAAACCTGTAGACATCAACAACTTTTTCAATACAGATGCAACCACAGAGCAACTCTTGACAGTAAAGGCTGCCAGAGAAGATTACAGAATGCCTCGTTGATCCCAGGAAGCCTTACCCAGTGTTGAATTAGCCATTCCAATCCTTAGGTTGGAAGAACTATAGGCTGTATACTGACCTTGATAAAATTCTGTGTTGTTATTACTTAAGATATATTTATATTACTTAAAACGTATTTAATTGCTTCCTCTTGAAAGGAGAGCTGAAGCTGCTTTCATAGCAGAGACATCCATGCTCTATATATCCTAAACACATACGCTTCATTTCCTCAGCAGCAAAAGCTATTTCTCTGGCTAGCCTGCCTAGTGTAAACGAAAAGGAGAACAACATTGCAGCTCAACACTAAGTAGGTCAAGGCTCTGCTCTCCAGTAAAGCTGCTAGGCAAAGGGCAGCAGCAGCTCTGTTGTGTATAGCATCTTTCACATAAGTAATTCCCACGTGCCTTGCAGAATTGGCTAGAAAATACTGAGATTTAAACAAATGAGCACAGGAGCACGTCTGGGTGCGGAATGTGGAGAGATAAAATACAAACACATGGACAAAGGAAGGAAAAAAGTCTTTTGAGAGGGCTTTTGCAAAAAACACAGGCAGAAATGTGATTAAATCTAGGCTAGTTGAGGATTCATTTTAATTTCATCATTTTAGTTTGAAAATATTTCTTAATGGCAAGTTCCTGGATAGCTTTAATATACAAAGCAGGGAAACAAAACACAGGAAGGTGGATCTAAAGGGGGGGAGTAAAAAATATTATTCAACATAGAAAACTGAACCACTTATGCCCGAAGGGAGATAAGAGGAAGCATGGACCCGATATGAAAAGGTCACTGCCTACATAACTGTGGGTTTCCAAATGAAAGCTAGCACAAATTCTGCAGCCTTTCACGTCTGAAATGAGTTCAAGCAGCTCTGTTGGTGATTCACAAGTGAAACAATAGAAAGCAGGAATGCCGGCTGGAATAGTCAACCACAACAAAACCAACCAGTCACATAACCTTGTCCATTGCTAATACATAGAGTGCTTTCTCTTCTCAGACATAGCCAGAAGGCATCTATGAGCCCCAAGGTGCATATCTGTGCCCATCAGGCTCCTAGAAAGCTAACAGCATAAACCTCACTGGTGCCATGAATGTAGGCACCTTTTAAGTGCCTCAGCCACACCAAGTTGTATGGGCAAGATGCTTCTGTGAGGTTACACAAGACAGTCTGAAAGCATGCGCTGAACTTTCCGTGCCCAAACTAGCCAAAAATGGAAGCGTCCCTGTTGTTTTCATATCTAAGTACCCAACAGCATAAGAACAAGAGTGCTTTTCTGGGAGCAGGGAGATCCAAATCCAATTTCCTCCATAGCCTCAATCTCAGCTGACTGTATTTCAGCATTATTTATGTATTTGGAACAGGATCTTCCCCTTCTCAGGCAAGTGTCATCATTATTCACTAAGTGAGTCACATATGCTCACTTAATTCAGTCATTTTACAGTGGCACAGCTTCTACAAGAAAGACTGAAATTACTAGGCTGCTCAACTATGTCACAGGAACTGTATGTTCAAAGGACAGCATAGAGACGAGGGATCTGAATAGAGATCTCTTATATCCTCTGCAACTGCTGTAACTACCAATGACCCAAGGCATTAGTCCCTCTGCTGTATTTTCAGAAGACAGACCTGGTTTACAGATGTCTAAACAAGGGAATAACTCGCATTTCTTTTCCCACTTAACAGCCCAGGATAGTTCTAAGTAAAATAATGAACAGAAGATCAAATTAAGGCAGATATTGAAAAAATGCTGCACACCAGATCTCTTGGCTTAAGCACCACATTCAGAAGATACAAGCACACACTGCCTTTCTTACCACTGAAGCATACTTAACTCCTTCGTTCCAGGAAGGAACACAGTAGTGTTGATTAAATCAGTTTCTGCATCAGTGCATGTGTCCTGTCACTCCACAGACTGGCACATGTCACAAGACAGTAACTGAAAGGAAAGAGAAATGTCAAATTCATCTGATGGTACCTAATGAAAGGGAATTTCTGAAACCTTTTATACTTGCGTTACAGTTTCTCATGACAGCTACAACATGATTCAGCTTCTCATGACAGCTACAACATGATTCCTGTCAGCTGCATGTCTGAGTGCCTAGTCCAAGCTTTCTTAACTGTAAGAAAAAAGAAAGTACCGTTAAGTGCTGAAAATGTTTGAGTAACACAACTTTTCTCATTAGAGCTATTTCTAGCTCAGTGTTTTTCAGATTAAAAAGATATTTGAATGTAGAGTAATTAATTACAGTGGCATGTAATAAGCAAAGCGTCTCTCCTCAAACTGAATGTTTTGGCAGGGGGCCTGACCCAAGCTAATGTTAATGTTCTTTTTAACCAGTATTTGTAATTCTGAAGCAAGTTTTAAATTGCATGCTTTAAGCAGGAATGACGATCATGTTAACCAGTGAGAACATTGTTTTGTTTATTGTTATTTTGGTTTGGTTGGTCTAGACTTTTGGGCTCCTCTGTACCAAATACAGCCCTTCTTCTACATCATGACAGCAGAAGCTTATTTCTTCCATGGCAGGAGAGTTAGCACACAGATTACCATTTGTGATTGAGTGCGCTTGCCACAGAGCAGCTAACTATGCGCAACTGGCAGCTGCAGTTTGCTGCTCCATGGAACCACTGTACACTGGAACTATATCAAACATACACATTTTGGCCCTAGAAGTTACCAGTTTAAAAACCACTGAGCTGGGGAATCACAACTATTTTCTGGTGGCATGAAATTCCACAGCTCTTAAATTTGCGCAACACTCTTTATTATATCAATGAATAAGTCTTCCCCCTTAATTCTGATTCTTTATTTTTCTGGAAGTCAGGGAATTAAAATATTATTCTCGATTCCAATTAAAACCTCATTTTTTAAGAGTGGCTATAGATAGAGTTAGTTATTAGCACCATTTTCATCTTTATTGTTTAGAACAGTATTCAAAAAGTTAAGAAGGTAGAAATGAAGGAAGTACACACTTTTTAAAAGCAACTAATTGTTCTGGTTACTCATCCAGCTGAACAGCTCATAAGGTTATAAAATTGTTTTCCAAAACCGACTGCAGACTTAAAATATAAATTATGTATCTGCTTTTGTAAGAAACGAGAGAATTTACCTTGCTAAATCAGCTTGACTATTGAGTAATGTTGGGATTAATTCCCTCTTCTCCCTTACAACCATGCATGCTGTTTTCATTGCTAAAAAGCAGGACGATTTCCTGCCTTCTTGATACAACTGCACATGTACAATCAACGGTTATGCAGGACACAGTTAGCAAAGTCACTTCATGTCCTTCACAAAGCTCTCCAAAAGCTTTGTTTTAAGTGATGAAGAAATGTACAGTTGTACGCAATAAGCTGTATAAAGCTTTTACACTACACTATTTGTGGATCTATGAGATTTCTTTAAGGAAAAAAGCACCCACTCCTAAAAAAGCAACTACCAAGAGTGACCAACGCTTTCAGTTGCTTCCTCAGCAATACAGACACCCACTGGCTTGTCCATTGTCTTTCAACCGAAGTTATGCAAAGATAACAAATAGAGTGATCTGGTATTTATTCCTGCCATCTATTCCTAATTATTAAAACAATAGGCTGTACTGGTTTGAATTTGAATGCACAAGCTCCCCTGCACTGTAACTAAACTCACTGCCTTTAGTTTCTTGACACAGAGCTCTCTAAAGAGACACTGAACTAAACCTGCTGGCCTGTTTTAATGCTCAGTTCCTTTCCTGTTCATCTGCTTGGTTAATAAACATCTTTGAGACAAGTACCTAGATTTCTGTCATAAGAAGAAAGCTTGTTTTCTCCCTTTAAAACCTCACTCCCTTTAAACCTAGAATCTTAAAAAAATGTTAAGCTGCGCCTTCACTCCTTTACTTTTTGATAAAAATCAAACCAAGTTTCTCCTATCTTTTCAAAAATTTCACCAAAGTTGAAATGTTTCAAGATTTGCAAAAGTTAAAAATATGCATCATTAAAGAAAGATACTTACCAAAGCTCAAGGTACTTTCCATCTCCCAGTCTTGTCAGGGTTTTTGGTTCTTGATTTTACATCATCTGTGTTTATCAGAACAGAAATGATTTTTAGATGCTCCCCTTGCCTAAGTAACATCTTAAGAAAATTCCCAGTATTTACAGCTACATAAATTTTACCTCATTAGTTTCCAGTGCAGCACTTTCCCTTCTGGCATTTTGTCGTGCTTTCATTTAGTTATGCAAATATATCACCATGTGTTTTCCTTCCTTTGGTTCAAGAAATGTGAGATATGCTGCACTATGGCTACACTGAACAAAACAAGACACTGTAACGAAAAATATACAGCACTGCGTATGGCACATTCGAATGTATATTGTGGAGAAGCTGTACCTCAGTGTTTCTGAGCTTGGTCCTTAAACAAAGAGAGAAACTACCAGATCCTGAAAAATATTTACATGTTTTATTGGGAGCTGAGGCAATGGACAGAACAGCTCTTATAAATTTTAAGATAACATAAATGCATAATAATTTCCTTTCCCTAAGCCCCCAACAGGAGAAAACCCCATACACTATTGCAAGTCATTCTGTACAAAATTACTAGATATACCTAACGCTTCCAAAACCTTACAATTCTTCAGTTACTTATTAATCCCATTAAAATATCTCTGTAAGGAAACCAGTACTTTTAATAGGAAAGGTACATTCTATATTGTAAAACATTTGCAATATACATTTTTTACAGCAAGTAATACACCAATGGAGATCTACAAAGATGTTTTCTTTTTAATATGCTTGGCTCTTTACCATCTCACGATCCTCTTTACATAAATATTTAACAAAAGCATCTCACTTCTAACAATGGAAATACCATCACAGATGAAGAGAAAATCAACCATGTTGCAGAAAGGCTACAACAAAGCCCCCTTCACCCGCCAGTCTTGAGACAGCAAATCCTGCAACTCTTCTTCATCTTCACTTCCAATAGCCTCATCCTCTTTCTCTTGTGTTGCTTTTAATCTCATGGCTTCCTTTAATTTCTCCTTCATCAGATCCTGGCGGTTACGTAAAAGCTCAACACGGCGATAACATTCACTGTTGTAAAGTAAATCATGTATTAACACTTGTGACCATTCCATGCTCATTACACTTTCTGCAGTGACAGATTTTGCTCCTCTTAACTTGGATTAAAAAAGCTCCACAGCTTCCCATCAATTGGAAAGTAAGCTTTCAATATGCTACTGCATCGTCTCTGTATTAAGCAAGTGGAAGCAAACCAAAGGAGAGGAGAGGTGTGGTAAATTCTCTAGCAAAGAGATTTACCCCAAATATTTAACAAATGTAGTGGCACCACAAATCATTTTTGATAAGCACAGAACCAACATCCACTTCCACACAAGGAAAGACGCCATTCTTTGCTCCACCTCTGGTTCTCATGTATGGTAGAAAGGGAAGATATCAACTGGCTATTAATTCTGGTAACTTAGTGGTGGCATCACTGAAATAATAAAGCAGCATAAGTATGGTGTTCTGTAACAGAACATTTTAAGTAAGTAAACGCAATCCACAACTTCCCGGTTTCCGTTTACTTAAAAAAGTTCTGTCCTTGAAATATGTTTTATAAAGTATTCTAACCATTTTACTAGGCGTTTTTACTAAAAATACCCAAGTAGTATCAGCCTGATTTAAATACATCTTTGCCTCTTTTCATTACTATTTGGTGGGAAGAATCAACAAGATTATTATCTGGATGCTGTTCTCCCTTGCACATCTACAGTACAATTACAGGCAGTCACAGCTGAAGGTTCAAAGGCTAAGGAAAATATAAATGTCACTGAATTTCATTTTGAATTTAATTCAAAATAGCCTTCATATAAATACACTCAGAAGACAAAGATAAAAGAGTCACTAAAAATGTATTTGGAACTTTGAGGAAAAATAATTACGGTAACAAACTTGAAGCTCTCTACAGATTTCTGAATTTGGTTCTACATACAGTAACATCCTAAGCTACTGGGAATAATGAATGCTCAAAGACAGGGTTAGCTCAAGCCCTCCCCCATGAACACTGTTAAAAGACATTCCTATACTACTAAAGTTCAGTTTGAACCCAGCGGTATTGTTATTACATGCTGTTTATCTGTAGCACATAAATCCATCCAGATGGTTTAAGTGTTGCTTTAATTTTTAGTGTCTTCTTTTTGTTGCAAGTTCATTAAAATCAGAATTCATCTTTTTAATCACTACCATTGCCATAATCACTGTTGATCAACATGCCGAACTACATGATGATAGTAACATTAAGCTGTATTTCAGTTACTTCGACTCTAAATTCATGCTTATCCCACCCCTACACCTACCATTTCAACAAAAAAAAAAAACCAACAAACACTTCATGTAATGAAGTGCATCATTCAACAATATCTTTTAAGTAAATAAAGTTCATTAGAAACATGGAGAGTTGTTCACAGTACAGGGCATTTTCAGTACAGCAAAGGGATGGTCAAAACAAACCTATCAAAATTTTAATTGCAGTGCAATTGTTTTTTAGAAGTATTCACATAAATTCTACATAAATCAGAATTCACAGAGAAATACAAATTATGGTGTTTGACAGGGGTGTGGGGGAGAGTTTGTTCAAAGAATTTGCCTGCTATTACTTTATTTGCCTACGCCTGCTTGCTGTACTTTTAGTGATTCCAGGGCACTCTCTCCACGCAAATCATTACGTAACTTTGCAACAAAATGAGTTTTTTTACTAGGTATCATTTGACAATTTGAGGGAGTCTTTATCCTTTGAATATTTAAGTAATTAATGAAAGATAGCATCACAGAACATTAAAATTGAAAATGTTTTTATCACTGTAGTCACACAGCGATCCATTACTGCTGGAGAACAGAAAGTTTGAGGAAAAAATTGATCTACTTACATCTGCTCGTCAATTTCTCCAATCTGACGATCTAGTCGTCCCTCCTCATCCTCTTCTGCTACTATTGCTTCTGAAATCTAAACCAGAAAAACACTAAGAAAATTCACCTTCATCCTGAATTCCACTGTTGTTTCTTTTAGATGTCTGTGTCTTCCCCTCCTCCCCTCTACCTCAAGTCAATGTCAATCTATCTCCTACATGTATACTCCCATCTTCACAAAAGCCTTGGAGGCAACTGCAGGAAAAAAAAACCTCATCTAGTTTAATTTGAAATGGAAATGTTTTTTCTTAGAACTAGAAGTAGATGGCTGCTTTGGGGTTAATCTTGAATTTTTCAATACACTAAGATTTGAAACTAGCATAAACAAACTGTGAGCATCCAGAATCTGAGGTTGAAACAGGAGCTAAATCCCAATGCTTGGGACTTGATTAGACACAATTATTGGAAGTATTGGTTAAATATTCCCACTAGATCCCAAAGTGTTTCTAACCTGTTATTTTTTTCAGCATATACTTTCTCAAATCTGAATGTCTGGGAGATGCTATGCAATCAATGGTCCACGCATAACTGAGAAGATTCCTTCTAAGCTGAAGAATTATCTGAATGGCTAATGCTAGCAAAATGTATCTACCATTGCTTTTGTATGAACGTTCGCTCTGTTTATAGTGCTGACCGCTTTAAAATGAGCAATGATAAGTTTTTTTGCACCACTTTTCTTAGCAGTTGACAAATGAGCAGTTATTTACAATTAAAATGAAAAAAATAGCAAATGCTTTAGAGGAAGACTGAGAACACCAGATATATCTTTAGTGGCAGTTTCATATTGTACAGAAGGGCAGATAAAAACCTGCTCTGGGAAGATTTTACATGCAATGCTGAGCAGTGAAAAATACAATGGAATAAAGTACAGAAAATTTGTGGCCAATTTGTGTCTCACACAGAATCTTTCGTCACTTACTTACCCAAGTTTTGGGGTTCCTTTCCAGTACATTAAAATTAACCATAAACCCCAGCTTACCTACACTTTATAGATCCTTTCTGAAAAGGATAAACGGGTGGTGTTTTGTTCTCTGTTTTTCAAGATTGAAATATGAATTATCTTGCATCTGAGAAAGAGCCCGCAATTATGTCCTGCTTGGATACAGGACACTGATCTGAGCTATATGCTATCTTATCTAAACACAATTAACAAATGTAACTACATACTGATGACTGGATCCTGATCAAAAGCTTTTTCAACTTAACTTCCTGTAAGCAGAAAACAGAAGGAATCCTTTGCTCATTTATAAAGTGCATTTAACCATACACTGCATTGCAACAGCTGATAAATGCAGATGTCAGTCATTCTGCAGAGCTGCATGAAACTGTTGTTTTCCTTACTGTGTATAGTATTTAGAATCAATAAAAATAGAATCCATTACTTACTGTGTTGACCTGTCGCATTGCCTTTTGAAATTCATCCCATTCTTTGTCCATCTGATCCTTTGGAGCATCAACTTTTCGCACCTAAGGAATGTGAAACTGGCTTATTAATTTATGTCTAGTGACTCTTTGGGGCACTGTAAAACACCTGGAGAAATAGGACAAACAGTGCCATGTACTCAGTAAAGTCTGATCGACATACTTCAGTTCAAGTAATGTATATGAACAAAAGAGTGAAGTTGCACAATGGTTTTGGAGGAAGAATCTGACTCTTCTCCTGGATTAAAGTAACATCCTTGACTGCAGCATTAAAAAATAACTGACTAAGAATGGATGGTGTGGAATGTTTGGAGTGACAAAAGTGACTAACTCTATTAATTTGATGATCTGTTACTTCATTATGTCAGGCAATAACTTTTAAATTCTTCTATAAGCTATCTGTTGAGGTGTATCCAGTAGCCATCTCAAAAGCCAAAAAAAGCAGTGAATTATTTGGCTTTGGCACAACATAAAATATAAAATGATTCAGTCACTAGTCTGACTGGTGTTAGATAGTCTGACAGTATTTGAAATCTAGTCTAATTTTGTGGGCTAACAGAAGAAATAGTACAGCTACATACCAGTTTTTAGGATATGCAAAGCTTTTTCTTTTGTGGTAGATAAATTACTAATACAAGATGACTGAAGAAGTAATAGCTGTAAGAATTTGTTTTAAGATCTACACCTAAGGTAATCAAAACCAGACTGTGCTTTTAAGTACAAGCAAATAAATAAAATAATCTGCCCGTGTAACCAAAACTTCCACAATTCAAGACTGGAAAGACGTGACATAAAACACACATTAGATCACAGATTATGCCTGGCTCTGGACTGGGTAGAAATCCTATAGCTAGGAGAACAAAGCAGTCTGAACAGAGTAATTCATGGCACCACCTTTTTGCATTAGTTTTCTTTTTCTTTTATTCATTCCTCTCTTTTGGTAACACATAGGTCATCATCATGACAACAGTTTGGTATGTTTTGTTCCTGAATGATTATACAAAATCCAGCAGTATGAATTAAGTTTACAGAATAAATTAGAGGCTTCCAAGCAAACTAGAACTGGGAAGCAATAGTCATCATTTCATTTTTCTGTTTTGTGATTATTTCTATCATATGTGTATGTACTGTGTTATTATGCATTGTGGTTGTCTTTTGTAATTCATAATTATTTGTATTTCTTACAATAAATTTAAACACTAAAGATACTATTCTTTTTCCTTGAAATATTTATCTAATCCAGAATTCATAGGCTTTTAAATCCCTCATGTGAAGAACCAGAATTTTTCATGCCCACAATCTCCCTTCCAAGTGCTCACTGTTAATTCTGAAAATAATTATTTTGTGTATGATTCCAACACAGAATCAGTGCAGCTGTCTCAATATAAGCAATGTCACAAACATTTTCCTTCCCCTGCATAGTCGCTAATCTTAGAAAGGGATGATTAAGAGCAGCACCTGCAAGCAAGTCAAGGAAAAGCTTATGGGGCCATGTATCCACTTGTAAATTTTATCAGCTGAGCTGATAACCAGAACAAAGATCACAAAAGCAGTGTCCTCACAGCTGCAAGCAGATTCTCCTTTGCCTGCTAGGCATTCCCACCCTGTACAAGCTACCTAATTCATGGTATTCAAGCTACTTAAAAAAATGTAACAAGCCAATTAGTCATATGCAAAAAAGTGTAGCTTTTTCAGCTACATATTTCAATATTCAAAATGTCATTTTTCAAAACTATTCACATATACTAATGTGTGGGCCTTAGTGGTGCCAAAAGAATCTTACCAGAGCAAGCAAGAGACACCTAAGCTTGTTATGGGGACAGTGGGACTAACTGAACGTATTAAACATGAGGAAGCATTATTTGGAATGTCTCTAAATCAGAAATCATGGCTCAACCTCACAATCCAATTTAAATACACTATCAGACGGTGCGAACAAAGGGAAATACTGAAGGAAAATAAGAAGGACTGTGAGCCTACAAACACTAGTATTTTGATAGAGCAGGAAAGCCATCAAATCTTTATAAACAAAACAAAAAGTTTGTATTTCAAATACCAGTGATTATTTTGCTCACCATTTGGTACTGTGCAAGCTCAAGGAATATATGAATGATTTTGATAAAAATGTTAAGATTATTAGTAGTGGGGCTTTTTTGAGAAACATGCTGAATGCCCGCGTTTCTTTTCTTTCCCTAGCATCAAAAAAGCCCAGAGTGGTAAAAGACAAGATGGGTGAAGACAAAATTTACTGCTATAGTATGCCAGTACTAGAGATTATAGTGTATGTCACAATATAGCTATTTTCTTTCTAAAAGGATGTTTAGTATCAGTCACATAGTCACTCAAAACACTTTTCAATAGGATCTCTCAAAAGAGATTACAGAACTATTTTTATATCCTCAATTCTGAAGCAGAACTGTATGTACAAGTTAGTTGAAATGCTTTTCCTGGGATGAGTCAAAGAAACAAAAGTAACAGATGGATTGCCCAAATCTCAGTCCAGCATTTTAAACAACAAACAACATTTCCCCGGTTTTAAGAGCCACAAATAAAAAAGAGCCATTAAATCCAAAATTATTTAATAAGCTCTTCCTTCCTGCCTCCGTCCCTTTTCATATTTTCTAATACAAAATGAATCATTCAAACCTGTGCCAGGGGAAGTTTAGACTAGACATCAGGAAGCATTTCTTTATTAAAAGGATGGTCAAACACTGGAACAGGCATGCTAGAGAGTGGTCGATGCTCTAAGCCTGTCAGTGTTTAAGAGGCATTTGGACAATGCCCTTAATAACATGCTTCAACTTTTTGTCAGCCCTGAAGTGGTCAGGCTGTTGGACTAGATGATCATTCCAAATGAAACAGTCCATTCTACTCTAAACATTTCTGCCATTTTCTTATATTCTGGTACTACTAATTACCAGGAGAAGCATCCTTTACTACTCTGAAAATTACTACAACTGGCAGAAATAAACCCAGCAGCATAAAAGGAGCAGATCACTTACTTTTGCATCCACTTCCGGATCATCAAAGAAACCTTCTGGCAAAGCTTCAGCAGTGTTTTCTTTCCTGAAATGTTTATTACTATTATTCCAAGTTAACAGTGTACAACCTGCTTTACTGTAAAGTTGAAAACAGTCAAGAATAAAATATATGATCTTTTAGAAAAGGATCTAGAAATTGAGTAAGTTTTTTATACTCTGAGTTTTACCTACACCCATCAAATCTTGTTTCCTCAATTTGGTCTTACCTAACTTGCAAGGAACTGCACTAACAGGATTAAATCTCACTGTCAAAACAAGAGCTTAACCATCTTAAACTATTCTTTCCAGTGTGATGAGGACCCAAACATTTTAACAGCACCGTCTCTACTTTTGACAGCCTAAACCACAGTCTAAAAGAGTGCACAAGTGAGCACTGAACCATTACTGCAGAACAAAAGAATTATTTTCTTTAAACAGATGAAAACAGTGGTTGACACTGAGTTTCCAAGGTATCTCATATTAAAATTTGTAAATAAGAGATGTCTAACAGACACTATGTGGCATTACTCCATCTCTTATCCTGCTCCTAGGATGCCAAACACCTGCCTGAAATTATGCTAGAGGCTGACATATATATATATATATACACACTATTCTGAACACAGGTTAACAATATGACAGATTTCTAAGTGATTACAGTCTGTTTTTCCTTGAAGAATAATACTGACAATTCCCAAATCTATCCATATTTGATTTGACTGCTTACCTTTCCACTACCTTCTCCTGTATCTCTGCTTTCTGTATGGATCCTGAATGGGAAAGTATAGGAGCAGCTGTAGTTTTGCTGTCAAAGAAGTCTGCAAAAAAGGACAGAAGCCTATGAACAAGAACAACTGTTCAAGCTTCTTTATAAAATCATGACTAGACAGGAATTTCAGTTCATACCTTACTGAATCAAGGGAAGAACAGACAAGATACATTTCAATGTGACAGCCGCGAACAATTAGAACATAAAATCAGTAAGCATGCTGACAAAACACTACACAATAACAAACTAGCTAAGAATCTCCCTTCTCTACTTCCAGTATTACACACTTAAACCAGCCAATAGCAATAATTAGGGAAAATAAATTAACATCAGTTAAAGCACAGCTTCTCCTTACTGAATCACTTAGTATATCAGTCAGCATTACCTGCAGGCAGAGCATTAGCTATTACTTCTTGAGTTGGAGGTGGAATTTCCGTTTTATGCATAATAGAAGATGTGTTTGATTGATCTTTTTCCTCCTCTTCATCACCATCATCATCGTCATCATAATTTCCTGACAATAAACTAGGACCTGGAGCTTTTGAAAGCTGCTTGTTTGCACTGCCTCGCTCTGTTTCATCAAAAAAATCTGCTGGCAGCCTAGCAAAGAACACACAGCATAACTGTTTCAAACTTCACAAAAATCAATCATAGTCCAGCATCTGAAGCCTATTCAATCTGTAAGCAATATGACCTTTAAGATACTGTACAACACCCTAAACTGCACAGCTACTGATTTAACCACTGCCTGAATGCAGAACATAATTGTTGGTTTCATGTGAAGTTCCCTAGAAATGCTCACATTAATTCTACAGCATGTTTCAGTTCCATTTTTGCATTTAAATATTCAGTATCAGAAACACTGACAAAAATATCCCATTACAAAGTGCATTTGGAAGAATGGCAGCTTAGGCAATTTTACCTCTGCATTCAAAGTTATCTGCATCAGTGTACTAGCTGTGAACACATTAAATACAAAATTCACAGATCATACTAATATCATGTATACCTTCATAAACCTTCATGTGTAACACAACTACTTATTTTGGGTACCAACTGCTGCTCTGAAGAGCCACACAGGCTCAGCAATAAGAAAACCCAGATTTGCTTAGGATAGCTGCAGGCCTCCAAGCCAAACATTTTTTAAGACTGTATTTTAAAATAACCATACTGATCAGTTTCATAATGAGCAAACTTCTCAACTGTTAATTACACACACACACACTTGATTTCTACAAGGTAACAGCATACAGGATCTATGTTCAAGGCCAGGCTGGACATAGCCTTGGGTGATATGGTTTAGTGGGAGGTGTCCCTGCCCATGGCGGGGGGTTGAAACTAGATGATCTTAAGGTCCTTTCCAACCCGAACTATTCTATGATTCTATGATTATATGCAAGATAAGATAATAATTTATCCTGTGAAGAAGTGTACAGGACACCAGCAGGCCTTGTGTGACATCTACCAACCCCACAAAAGATGCCCAGATACTGTCAGAAATCTCTAGTGGCAGTAAGATGCTTAACCCAATCTCCTGAAATCAAATACAGTACTATATTTGTGAGAGTTCAGCTGCATGATATGCTTCTACATGAATTTTAAGTGACAAAAACATCTTAATAAAGATCTGATGATGACATCTGTAACTGTTTTTTGTGAATACTATTTAAATGTACCTTTAAACATACATTTGTCTTAATTTCAAAGTACCATCTCTTCTGCAGTATGCTAGCATTAAAGATTAGAATGCATGCCACAATCTAGTTATTCTAGCTAACTGTATAATACCACCACATATTTATTAATCCTTACAAGTCTGACAGTGACAGTAAAAGAACTCCCGTTTTGTCAGAGACTCTAGAGTTAATACCATGATTTTTTCATCTGCACTGAGGAACACGCTGCCATGTTCAGGAATATACACTCATGTCAGAAAATGCGCAAACGATCTGCTGATTATCTGTACCTTTAACCTTGGTTAAGAATGAGAGACGAGGAAGAACAGGGTGAGAATACAACAGTTGGTAGAGTTACAAAAAACTCACATGTAGTAAGACCTACTTACCCAGATGTAGATGCATGCGGCTTTTCGTCTGTACCTGTGTAACAACCAAGAGTCACCTCTTACAATCCATGCTTTTAAAACAAGTACCCCTCAGACAGGCTCCTACTACAGCAGCAAGCTCGCAAAAGCACATTTTCATGTATTTCAATATATGAAATACATATATTTACATGTTTAGTAGAACCAAGGGAAAAGAACACAAATCTTTCCTTTAGAATGAATGTTCATGCATGATTTGAGGTGAACCAGTGGCTTCATCCCACTGAAAAGGAGTAACACCAATTCTGGGCAAGTGCTTCAGCAGTTTAACTTACCCTGTTTCTGGTTCTGTTTGGAGCAAGCCCACAGCTCCATACCCTAATTTATCACAATAATCCAGAAGAAAATTAGGTAATGAAGCACCAAAAGTACAGTTTTCTGACACAGAAAGAGCAAGACACACTTCTTCCCTTTTAACACCAACCTAAACCACTCAAGGTGTAAAACTGATAGATTACGGCAAGGGGTAGATAAGTACTTTTTTCTCCTTACCTTTTACTCTCTTTGACTCTGTACTTTCTGTGTCAACAGTTTTTCTCTTGACAGAATGAGATGATGTGCTAGCAGCTGAACCAGCTGCTGTCTGCTTTGTGCCTTTTAATTCTGCAACTCTCTGTAAAGAAGTACAAAATTTATGAAGTTTTCCTAGCAGGAACTTCTGGATTGCAGCTTAAAATACAGCACTTTTAGAACAGTTTATGAGAGTGAGCTAATATCCTTCTAGAACAAAAGCCCTGAAACAGACAACACAGATACCAAAACAAAGACGAACGCTTCTGTCAGCCCCTTGAAAGATGCAACAGAGGGACAGAGGAATTGCCACTGCAGGCAACTGTAAGGCTGTACAAGCGAGAAAACAAAGACTAAGATCAGTGACATTTACAGCAGTAAGGAACTGGAGGAGAAAGCAGGGAGGCTGGCCTTACCCTACAGCCCTGGAATATTAAGTGGTTTAAAACTAAAACACAGCAGTAATATTAAAGACATGCACTGTGCCTTGCCACAATGATCCACTCAAAATTCAAGCCATGAACTAGGAACACCTCAGTTCTTCTGGTCTTTTCCTCAGTATTTGCAAAGCTAAGTGCAATCTCTCAGTCTGCACTAAGAAAAAGTGGCAGAATTTCGAAATATTTTGAAGTCAGATTTAAGATTGCACCCAAGTCCCAAACTCCTGGAACTGTTTTACAAATCCCTTATCTTTACTGCTAAATTATGAAGGAAAAAAATAGTCTATTTTCTTAACCACGTGTGAGCTGTAACGTAAGGACAGGTAACAGCAATCCCAGGGAGCTTTCCTTTCCAAGCTGCAGACAAGTGACAGTTAAAAGCTGTCGCTAACATGCTTCATCGTAGGAGTTCGCCCCTTGAAACACACAGGACGGCTCTCTCAAGTGCTGGCCTTTCCATCGGCACGCAGGTTGTCGGAAAATAAACACAGACAAAGCAATCGGGCATGTTTTCCGCTGCTCTCTCCCGGCTGATGCCCAACTGCTATCAGCGTACACCCCAAAAAGCAGCAAACCCCGACCCTCCGTTACGGCGGTGTAACCTCCCCATCCTTCCCCCTTCTGAACAACAAAACCCGACCCGAAACCCGCCCTCCCAGGCAGCCGGTGGCCCGCGGCCCAGCCGGGGCGGGAAGCCAGCAGCCGCTGACCTCACGGTGCTGCTTGCCCAGGACGTGTGTCTGCCACAGCAGCTCGCTCTTCACGGGCGCGTTGCACAGCGTGCAGCTCAGGTGCCCCAGGCTGTTGTACGTGCCGACCACAGTTAAGGGAAGCAGGGCGCTGCAGCGGAAACCCCCGCGCCTCCCGCCGGCCTCCCCCTCCCTCCTACCCCCTCAGCGAAGGATATTTGGCGAAGGGTGACTCGATCCGCTTCTTGCCCGCGTT
>JAOEHY010037396.1:0-48106 GCA_025447955.1 Psilopsiagon aurifrons | reverse complement strand
CACGAGGATGATCAGGGAACTGGAGCACCTCCCGTATGAAGATAGGATGAGAAAGTTGGGGCTGTTCAGCCTGGAGAGGAGAAGGCTGCTTGGAGACCTTATAGCAGCCTTCCAGTATCTGAAGGGGGCCTATAGGGGTTCTGGTGAGGGACTCATTGTTAGGGACTGTAGTGATAGGACAAGGGGTAATGGGTTCAAACTTAAATAGGGGAAGTTTAGATTGGATATAAGGAAGAAATTATTTACTGTAAGGGTGGTGAGACACTGGAATGGGTTGCCAGGGGAAGTTGTGAATGCTCCATCACAGGCGGTGTTCAAGGTTGGGTTGGACATAGCCTTGGGTGGCATGGTTTAGTGTGAGGTGTCCCTGCCCATGGCAGGGGGTTGGAACTAGATGATCATAAGGTCCTTTCCAACCCTAACTGTTCTATGATTGTATGATATCCAGCTTTTGTGATTTTCAGACCACCTGTCTGTAATTCATTCACTGTCCTAATGTTCCACGTAAGTATTTTTTCTAATAAAATAAATAAAACTATCTTTTGTAAAGTTTGGTATATTCTTATGAGGTGGAGCACATTAACTGCTTGGAAAGAAATAAGATTTTGGCGTAGTCCCTTATTTGACTTGTCCTCTTACTCATTTCATATGGCAATGGCTGTTTTTTGTAAAAGGAAACAAACCTGAGTAATGAGTAATGTGTAATTTATATCATGAGCTTCCATTTGGGAAAAAGTCGGGGATGGCTTTTCTTGTTTTCTCAACTGGTGTGGGGAATACTTCGAAATTTAATTATTTTTTCCTTTTTCAAGAGGCATCTCTTGTTCACTGGAAGAAGAGATTGGCCATCTTTGTGGACAGATTAGGAAATAAATGCAGGATCATGTTGTTTTAAAAGTAGTGTGGTGTGTAAACTCAGGAAAGATTCAGGGAAGATATTTGTGCATTGGTAAGGATGAGAAATGGACTAGATGGCCCAAGAACTGTTCAGTCTTCTGAAGTATAATTTCTGTTGCTTATATGCTGGTATTTTATCTGGTTCAACTCTAAGTGTATAAGATGATAGCTTTGTATTATACCAACCATTTGACACAAGCTTGTTTCAAGATATTTTTCTTCTGCACTAAAATTTATCTTTATGTATTTTCATGCAGTTATAGAATCATAGAATCATAGAATAGTTGGTGTTGGAAAGGACCTTATGATCATGCAGTTCCAACCCCCCTGCCATGGGCAGGGACACCTCCCACTAAACCACGCCACCCAAGGCTCTGTCCAACCTGGCCTTGAACACTGCCAGGGCTGGAGCATTCGCATCTTCCCTGGGCAACCCATTCCAGTCCCTCACCACCCAAACAGTAAAGAATTATAAATAATTGTGCATCCTTTCATGATTCTCATGCATGTTTTCTTTTTATCTATGTCTTTCAGATAGATGTGCATATTCACTTGATTGTGTCGCTGGTCTGTCTGTTTTATTGTAGACCAACACAACAGAGAAAACTCAATACTAAAACAAAATTATTTTGGTTTAAAGCAAAAAAAAATGTCAGACAATTCTGATTTATGGTTAACCATGTAATCTTTTCAACTATATAAAAGAAAATAATCTAGTGTGAAAGCCTACAATCATGTATCTTGAAAAGACTCATGAGAGAAAGAATAAACATGAGATAGAAATCAAATGTACTAGAGCAATGTTATTTGAACTTCTGCCCACCCTTCTAACCACAGTGCTCTGCACCTTGTATACACACCTCATTTACTTTTAAGGATCGTCTTTATTGGAGGAAAAATGCTTGTAAGTTAGAGCTGAATGGTGATTTAAATGGAGGCTAATAAGAAATGGGAAAGACCACAGCCTTTTGTGACTTATATTCAGCCTGCATGCCAGTAAAGGAGTGGGTATGACACAGCTACATGTGTGAATGTCATTCTTTTCATTTCATCTGATAGGAGTGCCATATGCCACAAAATAACTTCTTACTGCTTATCTGCTTCCTATTTTCTTATTTTCTGTTCCACACCACATTCAAGAATAACTAAAATAGGAAACCCAATTTAGAAATCTTTATAGGCATGTTTCTTCTGGTGTATACTTTTAAGATGATAAGTGTCTACAGATTTACTAACTAGAAAGTAGACTCTAAAGTCAATTATTTCATTTTAGGCAGAGATGAATACATAGATAAACTTGAGCCTCAGCCACTTATAATCAAGGAGGT
Organism: Psilopsiagon aurifrons; assembly: GCA_025447955.1. NCBI lineage: Eukaryota > Metazoa > Chordata > Aves > Psittaciformes > Psittacidae > Psilopsiagon > Psilopsiagon aurifrons. The sequence continues at coordinate 45,881 of JAOEHY010037396.1, read as the reverse complement.
TTCTGTGGCTGGAAACTACTGAATGATGAACAGCACACATGTCTGAGCCAAGCGGTGTCATTTTTTTTCTGTTCCCACACAGTGTCCTTGAACAATCTTTGAATTTTCTTTCCTTACAGTATTTACTCCTGCAAGTTCTCTGATGAAACACTTCTCCTTTCTAATGCTTATGCAGAACTGCCAAGGGTTTCTGACCTGTTTAATGTTGTAGGTGGTCTGTAGAAAAGGAAAGCAAAAAGAGTATTCTTGCCAGCACTGGTTTTCACAGAAGTCTTCCTCTAAGGTTGTGGTGCATACAGTGCAAGTTACCTTGAGATGAACTTGGGTGTAAATATATCACTCAACATATCCCATTAGCAAACATACACACTGCTAATGGTTACAGTAAAGCAAGTACCATTCACTGAGAAATGCAAGAACATGAGTTCCCTGCAGAATGAGTACACATACAGGCAGTTATGATGGCTCCTGATGCACTATAAATTCATATCTCAGCATGGCTTCCAGTAAGCCCTTCACATTGTGCTCAGCCCTAAGCAAAATGGACATAAATAGTTTTAATAAGCAAAGCTGAACCACTCATATGAGTGAAATAATTTATGGAACAATCAAGGAGTATAACTCCAGTCCTTTATTGGAAATGCAGTTTAGCACAGAAGAATGTGTCCGACTTCAACTGATACAGGCTTTTAAGTTACTTCTGTGCTGGCCAGGTGACTTATCCTTGTGAATATTTTCTCCCTGCTCAGAATTTATGTGGTTTTGTGCTTCATTCTCTGTGAAGTAACTCCACCAAACTATGGCATTCCTTTGTGATGGAGCATGTAAACATAAATAATAGACTCCACTTGAGACAGGGTTTTTTTTCAGTCTTGACTCCCAATCTCACCATTTGCAGTGTGTGAGTAAAACAAATTGTATACCTACCCTTTAATAACCAAGTGTCATGAAAACTAAGAGAGAAAATGAGGATGGAGTTGTGAGGACTTTTCCCAGTGTCACTCATTTGCGCTGAGGAGATGGATCTCTTCCACTCTAGCCCTCGAAGCTCTGGGTAGTGCTGCCTCCTGTATCTACAACCCTCTGAAAACTGTTGATTCTTTCTGCATAGAAAGTGTATATTGCTCATGTCAATGATATTCAAAATGTGAGGTATGCCTAGGGAGCATGCCTATTTTATCTAACTACATTCAGTTAATTGATAAACAAGGAAATTAGTTACCCCAGACACTATCTATAGTCCTTCATGCCACAGGCTACCTCTACCAAGGTCCAGCTTGCCCTTTAGACTAACTTAATCTCGTTAGTTAGACAAACTAAATCCCTTCTCTCCAAATACCCTCTTTAACTTCCATACACCATGAAGATATTCTTTCTTGTTATACTCATTTATACTACCCTGCTCTTACCAGCTTCATTTTCACTTTAAATACCATAGATATAATTCTTAGTTTGAGTTTATTCTCTATCTAATGAATGTCCCGTTTTTATTCTTCTTTATTTAGAAAAAGGGGTAGACAAAGGATACTATACTGTAGGAGCCAGACTGATTCGGCTAGAGGATAAGGTAAGTGCATGAAAGCTTTTTTTTTTTTCTTCTGAGTAATGATATCTGATCTACAGAAATGCAAGATAGTATCTTGGCATGATTTACTTTAGAATTACAGGGCACCATAATAAAGAATAATATCCTAATTTTTGTAAGGGAGCTGATGAAGTATCATGTGCATGTTGTTCAGCATTAACCATTTACCTGCCATACAGATTTTGTTCTTGATTTTAAAAGGGTCTGCTTTCAAGTTGAAGCCAATCACACATTTTGTACATAAGTACTTTGAACTGACAAGGTGTTTGTCACACAAGAATTAGCAAGTTAAACAGAAAGACGTACCAGGAATCTTTGTAAATAGCAACAGTTGATATTTCAGTTAATAATCTTGAGCTTCTTTAAATTTAACATTAACATACTGCTTTTTTTCCCCTGTACAGTTATCTTTGCATCAATTCTGCCCTTTCCCCACTCTCTTCTCTCAAAGAATATGTTCATCTTTGTTATTAGTTAGTTACTTAGAAGTATTCCTAAAGGCCAAAGCTCAGTCAGGCTCTATTGTTTCAGACCTATTCAAAACATCCTCAAGAGCTTTTGCCACTTAAGCAATAGCAAAAATAAAATTTTGCTTAAAACTAGGAATCTATTTCTCTAATAGTTTTTTGTCAGCTCTCTTACCTACCCCAAAATACTGGTGTCCCTAGAACAGTTTGCTTACGGTGGACAGTAGCAGTGCAGTAGTTTTGATATGTAGTATGTATGATGTAACAGCTGGGACATAAGTTCATTTGAATTTAACATAGTCATTGCCCATTTGTGTCTTTGTCTTACATAAATTTGTCATGCAAATTTTCTTTTCACTTTTTTCTGTGGAAGTGAGGCGAGAAGGAAAGAGGAAGGAAACTTCATTATTCCTCAGAACTGTGAATCTTGGCAAAAAGCAGAAATTGAAATGAAACAAATAGAATTCCTCTCCCTCTTGCCTAATATCTAATTATCAGTGGTAGGACAACACTGGAAGTACATAATGCTGCGATGTCAAAGAATAGATTTTCTTTGACTTTCAGCTGTCTTGGGCAGGGTCAGAGAATCAGCTTCACAAAGACAAGTTACCAGAGTTAACTTCTAAAGTGTATTGGTCCCTTGTACGGACACACTCATTAAAAATGAAAATGGCTTTCATTCAGATTACCTTAATTCACTTTGAAAGAGATATATTTCTCTCTAGCCTCTCTGTGTTCTGTAAATTCACACCACTAGTTCATTCTGATTTCTTGAATATGCATATATAGAAAAACTCACAATCCAGATTTGCAAATTTAGGAATGAAAGTACCTGTGATAGCAGATTACTTTGTGTAAGAAATACTGCTATGTTGTAAATACTTCTGGAAGCAGTTCATGGTCCCCTGACTGCTCCATATTTATGAAGAAGAGAGGTCAGAAAGTTATTGATGTCTCTGGCATTGTTCCAGCTTCAGCAATGTGCTGTGAAGTTGATAACTTTATTTCAGAGCCTTAGTTAGAGAACTGCAGACATATCTTGGTGTAAAAGGAGCATTATGGGAGATGCCGACGTATGCATTAAATGCTGCAGTGAATGATCTCTGTTGCAAATATCTGCTTATACTCCACCTTACCATTTTAAACCTGCTATGAAACTGAACTCTAGCTGATTCAGAAAGGTTATAATTTTCATTAATACTGCCTCGATGTAGATGCTTAGAGATGATGAAGCCTCATAGTTTCAGCTTCTCAGGTTGAATGTCTATTATAAGCATATGGTAACCAGTCTGTACCAAGGATTCTCAACAATGTTCTTGGAACAACAGTCATGCAACTTAAAAAAAAAAAACAATGGTACAGCCATCTTAACTTCATTTAAATGTAATCTGAATATAGTTGGCTCATGCTTGAAGTTCTAGTCCTGTCAAGATCCAGCTGCTATTTTGTTTGAAGAATTAAACTGCAGTGCTTTAACTGACCACATGTTGTATGGGAACTGGTGATTTCTATCTCTTTACTTACTGTTCTGAAGAAGATAATTAGAAGGGAATAAAATGTCAAGATATTTTCATAAGACAACTTTATACAAGACATTCAATCATTGCAGCTTCCTTCTTGTTCTCATATCAAGCTACCAATGTAACATAAAATGCTGGAATCTGGTGAAACCCAGGGCATTTGTTCTTTCGGCACAAATTAACCTTCTTTTTTGCGTACAGGACTTCATTCTTATATTACTGCTAAGAAAGCTGATACTGCCCAAAAAAGGCAAACATTTTTTGGTGTTTTTTTAGGTTTTGATGGTGTGATTTTGGGTTGTTTTTCTTTTTTGTATTTGCATCTTTTTGGCACATTAGGCTAAAACACATATGTTTATATAGTGAAAACAAAGTTAAGCTTCCCAGATATCTCTATTTTAATAGGACAATAGAAACGACTGCATCCTGCTGTCAAACAGCTTCCCCTAAACTGTTTTCCCATGTCTCATGGGCTGTCCTGCTTTAAAAGTTCACTGTGTAGTAGCTGCTATGTGCCCAAATGTGAAACAATATTGGAGTCAGGAAGGACAAGCTGGGTTTCAACCTCTGAGAAGAATAAATGAAGCAAGGGCATGTCTGACATCAGGCTCCAGCTGGTGGTGAAAAATGATCTTCCCCTTGGAACTAGAAAAACTTTGGGATCGGCCTCTTCCCCCTGGAGAAATTATTTTAACATTCAGTTACCCAGTATAGTCATGGCAGCCTCCCAACCAAGTGACACATCTGATAAAATGGCACATTTTTGGACAAAAGCCAGTTGATGTAGACTGATGGAAATGCAGTGCTGATCTGAATGTTTCATCTGCTTAAAAATCTGTATCAATAAGCTATTAGTACACCTCTAGCCCAGACTGATCTTTCCCAACGCATTTTCCAGTTCATTTGTTTTAGTTGTTTCTTCAAAAGGGAATCAGAATGGAATTCACCCATTCAGAGCTGTGCATTGCTCAGCATAAAGCCATAATTACTCTTTTTATAAATTGAGGGAGAAGCATATATTTCTGATGATTAAGATGAGCCTTGTTCCCTTGAGAGGTTTGTTACTATTTGAGTTAAAATATGTTTTTTGCTGTGCAGAAGGGCATAGACGCAGATCTCTGAAGTGGTTGCTTAGTGATAGATAAAAGCTTTGAGGCAAAAATGTTTTAAAGATTCAAAGATAACAGCCATTCATTTGACATGACCAGCTTTGCTTGCAGCCTCTCTTTTGTGACCATCCAGGCTCTGTATGTAAGTTTAAGGTAATGGGAAGAGGTAAGAACAAGTCTGTGTAGGATAAAGCATCAAGCGAGTCCAGCATAAAGCAAAGTTGAAATACACTTGTATCTCTCTGGTTTTAAGCATTGCAAAGCTGAATAAAAAGGGGTAAAATACATAATGGCAGGTTCCAGACAATATGTAAAGCCTTTTCTGGCAACATCAGTGCTGTGTAAGGCTTTATTCCTTTCATTAACATGGCAGGATGCGTAGTGTAAGTTTACCCATAACTCTCTTCAACCTGTTTTTCCCTGATTAGGGCATAAAAATCTTGTTTTGTTGTGGTCAGCGTAATAACCTAGTGCGGTTCTTTTCATAAAAACACTGAGATGTGTAGAGAAAGAATAAGACTTCTTTCCCAACACGTGATGTGTGCCATTTGGCCGACCCTTTCTGTAGTTCGATGGCAGGGTTTAATTTTAAATTATGGTATGTAGCTATTGACAGATTCTTTTGAAATGTATTAAGAGAGAGCTTGGTTCCAAGATGATGTTCTAGAGCTGGCATTAGTTTCTTTTCAAAATTGTAAACTAATGCTTCTTTATGATGAAATGAGTATTCTTTCTTTTTCTTTTCAAAATTAGAAACAAAAATCATGGTGTGCTGTGTCAAACTGCACAGCAACCTATAAATAAAAACAGGAGAGAAAAGAATCTACAAATGAAAGGTTAGAAGGGACAGCTGTGTTGTCTTTGAAAAAGAAATCTATTAGGTATTTTTATAATTATATAGCAGTCTTCTTTATGTGGTATTTACAGTTATGATTTACGTCCATATTACCATAACTATTTCCATACTTATAGACAACATGTGAGAATGCTGAGAGCCAAAAGCAGCCATTTGGTAGCATTTAAAAAATGCAGAAACACTAAGAGAAAACAGGGCAGTAAAGCAGAACCCTTCTGAGCTTTATCCGAGTAATGCAAACCAGAACAAAAGTGTTGTCCAACATAAACAAATGTAGAGTCTGGATTGTGGTGGTAAGCTCTCTCTTTATCAATTTAAACACTCATTTTAAAGTTGGGAGCTAAAAAGATGGGCTCAGAGAAGATCAGGGTTGCCCTACCATCTTACTCCTCCTGAGAAACAATGGAAAGATGGATGGTAGTGAATCTGACTTGTTCAGTGATTACATCAGGAGGAATTAAATAGTAAACTATTTATCATGACCCTGCCTCTGCAAGAGCACCATAGTGAAGGCCCTGTCAGAATTTCCATCATAAATCCCTAATTTGTGGGTGGGGTGATGGGCATAACTGAACTGAATTAAAAAAAAAAGAAGGGAAAAGCTGAAAATTGGTGCACAATGAGTCAGTTGCAAGATGAGCATGCTATGTTTTTGAGGTTTCAAGAATATGTCTGAAATAAACCCATTTTGTAACAAAATACATTTTGGCACTAAGGTGTTTGTGGGCTGCTTGCCCCCAGTTCCTTGTATATTGAGTCATTCCATAATATAAAGCCTTTCAGAAAGCTTTAGAGAATGGGCATTATGTGGATTTGCTTAGCTTCTAATACAGGCTGATAGTTCCTTAAAGTAGCTATCCAAGTTGCAGTGCTATTCCTGCTTGTAAATAAAAAATACATTTCATCCTGGCCCTATATATTTTGCGAACATTCATGAACACTGATGAGTTTTGGACTACCTCTTGTTAACACAAATGTGTGTGAGTTAATAATTAATATAGCTAATGTGACTTGAAGTTATCTCTTATGAAGCAGGCATGTTTCTTATTGTAAGTGCTCTTGGAGAGGGCCATGTTCAGTTCAAGGAGATGGGAGGAGTTTCACCAGGAGAGATGCTATGAATGTGCATTTGGAATAGGGTGCCATTTAGCACAGTAGAAGCCTGATCTTATTTACTTCAGAGCAATCCAGCACAAATCCATACTCATGATGACGTTAGAATTTTATTTTCAAGCAGTTGCTTAATTAAAAAGATAAAATAAATACCTGATGCTTCAAGGCAAATTGTGTTTCCATTTGTGCCAGTGGAGTTACTCAAGATTCACACAGGGCTAAATTACAGCAAATTTCTAACATGGCTTTAAACAAGATTCCAGCTCATGTCTTCACATTCTGCTCAGAGATGAGGTGACAGCAGAAATGGGAACTCAGAAAGTTCAGAATTAGTCTGAGTAAAATCATGGTTTTCATCTATGATGTCTAAGTGAATCTTTGTGATATGCTGGGGATCCAAGGTACTATAAAACTGAAGTTGTGCATGCATTCTTGTACAGAAACATAAAGACTTTTTTTTTTTTTTTTTAATATGAAAACCAAGTAATGCTGATTTAACAGCTTGGATCTTAGCTGCACAGCTTTTCTACATTGCTAGCTGACCTCTCAGTGAAGGGAGGAACTTTCATGGCCTGGACTTCTTTTGACTGCTCGGGATGTTTTTTGCTTCTCAGATAAACCTTGTTTGATACAGTTGAGAGGGAAACTGTAAGTAAGAACTAACTCTGATAGCCTTTCAAGCAGAAGGAGAGAAGAGGTAGATCATATATTCTAAAGCATATCTGAAAGAATCCTTCCTGAATTCTGCTATTATGGTTCTTGTCAGGGAGCCTTATCATATGTGGTACTTGGTAGCACCCTTCTATTATTAAGGTTGTACATCACCTTCCATTGTGGAGCTATATTTTCAGTTGCTTACATCTTTGTCAAACTTTGGCCATCTGGGCTGAAATTCTCCAAGGCAGATGTCTGCCTCAGGCTGAGAGTTTTTGGAAAATTTATATGTCAGTGTGGGTCATCCTTTCTATATCACAGTAACCTGACCCACTGTGAAGTTTCTCCCAAAAGTAAGCATAAAAATGTTGATGGAAAACATTTGAGCTTCTTCTAAATTAGAGCAAGAAAATTGGACAGAAATGGAATACTATCTGCCAGTCTTGAGACCCAGAGGCCTAATGCAAAACATAGTGAACTCAGCAGGAGGCTTTAACATGGATCAGGCCCTGATTTTTAATGGATGAGGGAGCAAAGAGTTTTGCATAGTGAATGTTTGCCAGGATGCAATTCACCACCATAAATCAAACGTTAAATAATTCCAAACCCCAATAAATGAGTGTGCAGACGGCAGTGTCTGCTCCCCAATGATGCACTGACTGTTGATTAGGATCCAGCTTGAATAGTTTGAACTCATTTATAGCAGTCTCAAGGATTGCTCTGATGAGGCAATTGGTGCAGTCTGGTTGCTTTTCTGCTCTCTTGGCTGAAAGTTTTCTGGTGGAACCAAAACCACCCAGCAAATGCTGCCCATGACACCTTAGAGCATGGTGGAGCAGCGGGAGGCAGGGGCTTATGGCCATATGCTGCACAGAAGCCTGAAATCAGTTTGCAGCTTACATTTAATAAGAAACAAGGAGAGTTGCTTGCAAAAGATGTACTTCTCTGCACTAAAAGTCCTTGCGGAGAGTACACAGATGAACTGTGAACACCAAGGAAGATAGAAAAAGTGAGGTGATTTAGAGCTGCTTGTAAATAAGAGGGCCTTTGGGGAAGGGATTCTTTCACAGGCTGTTATGACATTGGATATCTAGACCATATTGATGCACCTTGGCCACTTAATGGGCCAGGAAAACGTCCTGGAAATAGCAGTGTTTACCACAAAGTCTGTGGTTGTCGAAGCCTGTCTGTCTCTTCCTGTCCTCCTAAACCTTCCCAGCGTCACAACTGATTTTAACTGAAATTAAGAAAGGGGTCATGAGCTTAGACATTATGATCTGTCAATTCTAGAGCAAATATGTGCAGGATAGAGGATGAACACTCTGCTAATCGCCCTTTTCCCAGAAGAAAAGTCTGCAGTGTGAGTGCAGAGTGTGGCTCTTCTCAGGTGCCAGACAGTCCAGCCACAAATGTATAGGGAACAAAGCTTTGTTAGTTCTGCTGCTTATGAAACAATTTATTTACTATTGCTGGGTGAAGAAAGAAAAAAATAATTATTTTTTTTTTATTTTAAGTCTTTTTGTGATCTTGTAATTATTATTTTTTTTTTGATAAAAATTCAAATCTTGCCTAAAGAGCTTTGACTCGAACTTCCAAAGAATAACAGAAATCAGGTCAGCTATAACTATTTTGATTTTACTTTTTGTGATTTTTAATAGGCTATTCTAAACTGACATGCAGTTCTAAATGATTGGTCATCCTGGTTCCCAAAACAAAATGCCTTAATTTAGAAATGTGAAAATGGGGTATTTTGACAATTCTTATGCCCTGTTCAAATAATAAAAAGTATAATAAAAAAATTGTAAATTCATCAAACATGTATTTTCTCATGAACAGCTTTATTTAAAAAAAAATCTAATGTAAATAAATTTTATTTGAACAGTTTTTATGACCTCCAATTGTTGCCAATGTTAAGCAGTTTAACTTGGAAAGCTATTTTCAAAATAGAATTTGTAGCTGTTCTTAGTTGACTATAGCTGGATGCTGCATGTGCTGCCCCCCTTACAAACAGGTCGAGGATTTTCCTTTGGAATGTTTCTCTGTCTGAAATGGCAGTTTGTTTCCAATGGAGCATTTTTTGAGCAGGTGTCACATTCTGTGGAATTGTATTTTAAATCATATACTGGAAGAAAGTGTCTCCAGTTTTCCACTTCAGAGTGACTTTCCGAAAACCAGAATTGGGATGAAATACTGTAATTATTCTGAGCATTTCAGTTGAACCAATTTATTTCTAATGAATTTGTTTAAAATTACCACTCTTTCATTTTGGTTCTGATTCAAAGACATTCCAGCATCATGAATAACCATGATTATTTCACCTACTGCATTTTTCAGATCAGTAATTTAAAGGGAGGTTTTAGTACTATTTGAATGCTGTGTAATATTGACCTCTTCATTCAAATAGTTACTATACTAGCAGTTGGATTTCTCTTATGTTTCATGCATGAACTGAGTCAGAGCAACATCTGTTTAGTCATGGAGCTATTCTCTTGCTGATGATGGCCAGAATCAGATGCTAAGGGGTGGACTAGAAGAAAAGATTGAGTCTAAATTGCTATAACTAGTCTCTGGGTGTTGCAATTGAATATATATAATAAGCAGTATGAAGTATACTGCTGTACAAGGCAAATTACAGGATGACACATCTGTTAAAGAAAAAGCAAAAAACCCAAAACCCCTACCAAGGTACACGGGAGTACTGTGGTGGCCTGTCCTGAAATGCTGGCTGTATACAGGGAAGAAAAATTTCTCTCAACAGTAAATTCAAATAAAGGGCTTCATATAAAGCCTTATGAGGTAAGGGAGAGAGAGATGAAATGTAAATAAGCAGAGAGACTCTTTTCTCCCTGTATTTACTACCAGGTTGTTCTTTGCAACATGTAGCTTTAAATTTTATGCAGCTCAAAAATAGTGAAGGTGAGTAATACATACTTACTTCTACAACATAATTACTTTTTCTGCTAAAGTTGATAAATCATATTCATATTTTGCTTGCTTAGAAGTTTAGGTTTGATTTCAGTGCTTTGTTCTGTTTTAGTAAAACACATTAGTTAATGTGTCTGTTACACACTGCAGTCCAAGACCAGGAGGAGGCAAGGTGGTGTGGAGAACCTCAGATCTTTTCTGGTCATGTAGGTACAGTGCTTAGTTAATTACAAGCTTGATCCTCAAATGTGTTTTTTATGTGATGTCAGAATATAATTAATACTAAAGCACTAAGCAGTTTAAATGGGGAATTATTCATGGTCTTGTAATTGAAGAACTGGGTTTTTTTTCCATGATCAGCTAGTGTTTCTCTGCAGGTTAAAATGGCTTGGTGTGGAGTGGTTATGACTGTGAAAGAAAGGAAGCACATGGAAGTGTTGGCTCAAGCACTGAGCTCTGGCTTCAGAAACCCAGAGTGCTCTGCCAGAGAACCTCAGCGCCAATGCAAACAAAACATAGTCTCTCCCTCTATAAAATAATACTTTGCTACTTCAGTTACTATAAGGTACTGAGATATTATCATACAGGGAGTTGTATAAATACCTTATCTAGATGTATGTCACAAAGCATCTAGAGGTATTCCTCAAAACCTCAAATGCTGCTTTATCTAGAGTCCAGTGCCCTTCTTTGGACTGAGCAATCTTAAATATCTCTCCTTTAATCTTTCTTTGAACTTAAAATGTTAATCTCTGCCCATGAAGCAAACTATCTACTATCACATTAGGCCGTATCCAGCATTTTTGATTCTATGGTGATCGTACCATAAAGATGTCCTAGGATCACAGAGTAATTCAACTTGAAGGGACCTCAGGAAGTTGCAGCACCCCACTGTTGCTACTGTGGGTCTAGCACACTTCCTAGTAACATTGTGTAGGATGGATGAGCCGGGGAACTACAGAGCAGTCAGCCTCACCTCTGTGCCTGGAAAAACCTTGGAGCAGATTCTCCTGGAAGGCATGCTGAGGCACATGAAAAACAACAAGGTGGTTGGTGACAGCCAGCATGGCTTCACTAAGGGGAAATCCTGCCTGACCAATCTGGTGGCCTTCTATGATGGGGCTACAGAACTGATGGACCGGGGCAGAGCAGTTGATGTCATCTACCTGGAACTGTGTAAAGCGTTTGACACTGTCCCACATGACAACCCTTGTCTCTAAATTTGAGAGACATCAATTTGATAGGTGGACCACTCAGTGGATAAAGAACTGGCTGGATGGCCACACACAAAGTGCTCAATGGCTCAATGTCCACCTGGAGACCAGTAATGAGTGGTGTCCCTCAGGGATCAGTGTTGGGACCTGTCTTGTTCAGTATCTTTGTTGGTGTCATGGACAGTGGGATTGAGTGCACCCTCAGTAAGTTTGCAGATGACACCAAGCTGGGTGGTTCGGTTGATACTTTGGGGGTTAGGAATGCCATCCAGAGGGACGCTGACAGGCTTGTGAGGTGGACTGATGCCAACCTGATGAAGTTTACTCATGACAAGTGCAAGGTCCTACACGTGGGTGGGAGCAATCCCAGGCACAGCTACAGGTTGGGCAGAGAAGAGATTGAGAGTAGCCCTGTGGAGAAGGACTTGTGGTGCTGGTTGATGGAAAAATGAACATGAGGCTTCAGTGTGCACTTGCAGCCCAGAAAGCCAACTGTATCCTGGGCTGCATCAAAAGGAGCGTGACCAGCAGGTCGAGGGGGGTGTTCCTGCCCCTCTACTCTGCTCTCGTGAGACTTCACTTGGAGTATTGTGTGCAGTTCTGGTGTCTTCAACATAAAAAGGACATGCGACTGATGGAACATGTTCAGAGGAGGCCACGAGGACGATCAGGGGACTGGAGCACCTCCCGTATGAAGATAGGATGAGAAAGTTGGGGCTGTTGATCCTGGAGAAAAGAAGGCTGCGTGGAGACCTCATAGCAGCCTTACAGGATCTGAAGGGGGCCTATAGGGATGCTGGGGAGGGCCTCTTCATTAGGGACTGTGGTGATAGGACAAGGGGTAATGGGTTCAAACTTAGGGAAAGTTTAGATTGGATATGAGGAAGAAATTCTTTACTGTAAGGGTGGTGAGGCACTGGAATGGGTTGCCCAGGGAAGTTGTGAGTGCTCCATCGCTGGCCAGGTTGGACACAGCCTTTGCTGATATGGTTTAGTGTGAAGTGTCCCTGCCCATGGCAGGGGGGTTGGAACTAGATGATCTTAAGGTCCTTTCCAACCCTAACTTTCTATTATTCTATGTAGTCAAAGAAACAATAACTAAAAATGTAGTGGTAGGCTTTGCTCCTGTTGTGAAGGGGCATCATTAAGTACCAAATTGGCAAGTCTGTTTTTGTTTCTGCAACCTGTACTGCCATTTAAGTGCACATATGTGACATGGCAGTGTCATGGGCCTCAGTGTTTTCAAAACCTGACAACTAGAAGTACAGAAAATTGTGTCTTATTTTCTCTTCTGAAAAATGCTAATAAAAGTAGGAGTCTGGAACTGACATAAAAAGGACTTTTCCTTTTCAAGAGGTGAAGCATACAGCAATGGCATGTAAAGCAGATTCAACAGAATCAACAGTTACAGAAGGTGGCCAAAACAGTGTCATTTAAAATGTGGGCTGAGTATAGGGCCATGCTATAGCATGGTCAGGTTAAATGTCTGATCGGATCTCTATCTGGATTCGGGATCTGGTTCACACAGCTTCCCTGCTTCTTCAGGAGCAGAGGTTGCAGGCTATCAGCTCTACAACAATAACACAAGTCTACTACTCTGCGTGTTTCTTAAGGCTTTGGTGTCTGGGGACTTGCAGTTATTTGAGAATTCTTAAGATTGTTTGTTTCCAGCCCTCACTGTGGAGATGCACATGAAAAGCAGGAACCCTGAAGCCTCAAAACTCCAAAAAGAAATAGGATGAACATAAAATGTGTAGTGTGTATTTAAAATGTTAGCCTTTCAAAGACAGTCTAGTTTTACTGATCAAAAATAGCCCTAGCAGATATATATTGCTACACACTTTCCAGGGGAAGCAAAAAAGCCAAGTAAGTGTTCAAAACTAGAGCACCCTGGCCTCTCTGCTACGTAAGTGCATTGCCAGCTGTACTGCAGCCAGAAGTTTAACGTGAGTTCAGGTATCCCCCAGGCAGTAGGCACTGCCATGAGGACATACCCTAGGAGGCAGCAGAAGCCCATGTTCTTTCACAGCAACTCAAAGCACACAAACTGTCTAAATTTCCTGCTCTGCCTTGCCATGAGCTGCCTGCTAATGTTAGTTTTGTTGCTGACTTTCAAGGTGCTTAGCAGCTGCAGCCTTTCCATGCTTTGCACAACTTGTCACTATATGTATCTGGAGAGTTTCTAAAGCCACAAGCAGAGAGTTTTCTTGCCTGTGAAAGGCTAAACCTTCAACAAGACTGAGCGAGTGCCATGCAAAAAGCATTAACATCTTTGTGTAGTGTTCAGTCAGCATCGGTAGCATCGGTATTTGCAGTCGAACAGAATAAATAGCTGTTTTCTCTGTTCTTATCTCAGAAATCTGTAGTACTGTGGAAGGAGGATGGTTCTTGATGAGTACCCAGAAACTGAAGTGCAGCAGTCTGTTCCCAGCACTGCCAGACATACCTGACATTAGTCTGAGCAAGCCAGTTCGACACCATTTTTTTAAAGGGCAGAAGGGCAGAAGAGTATGCTCACCATAAAGCCAAATTTATGATTACTGTATAAGTGGGATATCCATCATCAGAAATTAATGGCTAGGCAGGTAAGACCACAGTAATTCCCTGAAGATCTGCATTTCTGGCCCCACCTTGACTCTGATCTGTCCATTCACCCTCATCATTAAATTAGTGGGCAACTGCTCTAGGGTAACAGTGTGTGTGCAGTGTGGGAGGAAGGCAATGGTGAGCTAAGGGAGATGACTGGAAGATGAAGTCTGTGTGGGAGCATGTGACTGGGGAATGGTAGCTTGACAGAGAAGGATGCAGGTGAAACACAGAGTCACTCTTGCTGGATGTAGAAACTGCAAGCAAATTAGAGTTTCTTAGAGGATTTTGGAGCCTGACCCCCAAATCATGCTTCAGGCCAGATTTAGTTTGAGCCTGGTCCTACAGCTTTGCATGATTCTAATTTAGTCAGCATTTTTTTTGTGTATTGTATATGTTAACTGGGTGTGCAGTTGTCTGGATGTATATACATATATATAGATCTGATTTATATTTTGCATTTTTGCATCTACTTTTTTTTTCCCCCATCTTTTACACTTTATGCATTTCACCCTCTATTTTTTAAAGTCTAAAAAGCACTTTCAGCACTCTGTGAACACTGGATATTATTGTTTCTGAGTGATGCTTTTGGTAGGTACTCTCAGCTCTCCTTCTACAGCACATTCTAAACTCACTATCCAGAGAAAACAAAACAAAACAAACAGTGTTTCTGATATTGAGAGCAACATTTATTTTCAGCCCCAGCTACAGGTTAACTATTACTGTAGGGATTATCACAAGTAGGTCAGATCCTAGAGTCCCAGTGAAGTTTCACCCTGAGTTGGGATTGCAGAAATAGACTTCTGACCCTGTGGTAAAACATATCTGCTTGGGGGGTAAGATGGTGACAGGAACTATTATAAAGCTAATGCAACTTTAATATGTAGGGAATAGAGTGCTCCATATACGGCTGTGTAATTTCCTTCTTTGGCTTGGAAGGCAAAAATGAACTGCTTGTATTTGGAAGGTTATTTTCAATCTCCAAAATATCTTTTCTGCATTTACTTAGTTTTGCTAGATGGCCAGGCATGCTTGCCATAGCTGGGACTGATGGGAGTACCAGTTATGTCATTCAGCAGAAAACTCCCTGATGTGAGCAGAATTTTGTTCATTTTTCTCCTCTCCTCATCTCCAAGGCTGTACATACAGAGGGAGGTCACAAAATAGAAGTCAGCTGTAGCCAGCAAAGTTCGGATTTTGAAATAAAAAACCCCTATGTATACTTATTAACATTTCTTGTTAATGAGGTCATTTATGTCAGGGCAGGAAATGTACAAAATAGCACAGGATAGAAAAATCTAGACACTGTAAAACACGCCTACAAATTTGGCACACTCACTACTCCCTTAATATGCCCCCAATGTAATCTATAGATCCCACAAGTGACCACATTCTGTTTATGTATGTAAAAACTCCTATATATGTAACACTCATAAGAGTAGCGATTTTACTAGTGGGAAAAGATTATTGTGGTCTTTTTATATAGCATATAGGTTTACTTAGAATGAGTCCTTGTAGAAGAATGCAGAACCATGAAAACTTGTTAAAATGTCATGATTATATTAATTTCATATTTAAAGGAATACTTCACTTTAAGTGATGGCTCCAAAATTACACTGCTCATTCATGATTTTTTTAATGTATAATTGGCTGCCTCCAAAAATGTCACAGTAGGAGGAAAAAAAAGTTCATTTTCCTTGGCGTGTGTACTGTTGCTATTCCTGTGTTCATTTGGCTTGGCTCGGGTAACGAAATGCTGCAGTCTGAAATAACTTTTTATATGTTGACATGTGCATTTAACTAGAATAAGCAGGCAGCGTGGACCAAGTTGGATTCTGCAAGGAACAAAATGTATCTTGTATTGCACCTTTTACTATATCAGTCTACATTTATGTTTCTTTTTCATTTCTTCTTTGTTAACCTTCACGCACCTCCTAGCTGCACACAACCCCAGCACAAAGGGGCAATGGATATTAGGGAGCAAGTTAAGATTAATGGGAGGGAACCGAACCCAGGACAGGAGGGGAGAGTAAGAATAAAGGGAGGAAACTGAGGGACAGAATTTTATCTCTTGATGATAAAGTTCGGAGGGGATTACTATTGGTCTCTTAGAATTTATTTAGCCAAAAAAGCCTGTTTTATTCCAGAGCAAATAGATCTTTGCTCCTTTGTTGACTGTCCCTTAGTCTAGACAAGAAGGAACCTTTCAGGTTTCACATAAAATGAGCTGGACTCTTGATACCTCACCTCATGTTCCTTTCTAGACTGGCCTGGGTGTTGTTTGTTTCTGTAGCTACTCTGAGGCTTCCACCGAGCTGCAGGTGCCAGATTAGAATTGCCAGTCTGACCTCTACATCACTAACCACTGACTTCTGCATTTGACATCAATCCGCAGGAGAAGGGCCATATTCCTGCACTGCAGGTGGAGGTACACTGATGCGTGGGGTCATACTAGGCAGCACTTTCCCCCCATGTCATATCTGCCCCCTGTTTTGTCCCCAGCACGTAGCTTGGCACTCAGGTCTTGCCTGCAAGAAGGCATCTGCATATAGCCAGAACTCACCAGTGGCAGCTCTGAAATATGGATGATGCTGATGCACAAACATGAGGCTGGTGTCTTCCCATAGCCAGTGTCCATGAGTGCTGGGTGTGGACAGATGATGGCTGTGCTGCAAAGCCTTCCACTCTGGGGCTGCAGGTACATGGTGCAGAATAGTTTACTGGTTCATTGCACATGTCCTTCACAGCTGAGGCTTTCCTCCAAGCCCAACTCAGAGGATTATCTGATAGTCTGATTTGTGGTTATGTGACAACATCTAGACCTTACACAGAGAAAATCCTGAATGTTCACAGGGTTTTAGCACAAGTACTTAAAGGCAAGGAGAGAAATAGCAAGAATCCCAGTGACATTTTGTGGGCAGCTCCATGATTCTGAATTTCTGTGGTAGTCTACTTTGCTTTGCTTTCTGTATTTTCACTGCTCATTATTCCTGCAGAGAAAAAAGATTCTTCTGTACCCACCTCCTCACACTCGCATGGGATTGACGAATAGCTGCAGAAGAGCAGATAGATGTGCAGTGAGAAAAATGTGTCTGAGAAGTACACGTTAAAGATCAGCAGTGGATAGTTCCGCGCTTGTTTTGCAAACTAGGCAAAAGACCTTATTCGGTTATAAACAGGAAACTTGGGCCAAGTTTGTAGATGTTCATACCCAGGGCACTCCCTAAAGGAGCTAAGGCTTGATGTACTTGTCAAGATGAAAGTCATGACACACCCTATGACTTGCATGTTGTTGGGACCTGCTCCTATTTGCGTCTCAGCATGGGCTTTCGATAGTTCAAGTATAGTTTCTATAGTTCAATAGAACTAGGGGTCAGTTAAAAAAAAAAAAAAAAAAAGGCAAAGGTCAAAAATTAAACATAATGGAAACTTAAAAACATATTGTTTAAAGCCTACAGGAATGAAGTCTGCTGCATCAGTCTAACAGCCTCCTAGGAGTAATGAAGACTGTGGTTTGTGGGCTTTTTGTATCATCGTTAAGTCTTCTGCCTCTGCAGTATTATCACAATGGGGTTGGAATACAGCAGATATGGTATGAGGGGGAAAGAACAGAATTCATCATCCACTCCACAGGTAGTTTCTCATCTAACTTTCTTTAGATATAATCTTTTAGATAGATACGATTGAGGACTGCACGCATACCAAATGTGGCATTTTGAAAGTAAAGTTTTTACACTTCATGCAATTGCCATTTAAATTATGGTGGTTTTTTTTTTTTTTTTCCTTCTTCAGCCATTTTACTCTCATAAAAAATGCTAAGCACAATTTTGCTGAATGTGTCTTTGAAAGTTACTATTCATCTGGTAGCTAAGAATCTCAGCCTGCGTGGCTTATGTGTGTGAAATACCTACACCAGCAGCTTAGAATGAGCACATAAGCATTTACAATAATTGCTAGGCTAGTATCGTGCAACAGCACACATTTATACAGAGTAATGAAGATTTTATGGGTAGATACTGTAATGCAGAATAGTGCAGTACAGGAAGTGAACTTACAGTCTAAGTCAAATAAAGAGTATGTGAGTAGTTTCAGAGAGTTGATATTTGGAAATACATGTTCCACATGACATGTGTTGATTTGACAAATGATAGTTTCTGTGTTTAAATCCCAAGGAGATATTTGGTTTTGTGATGCAGTTATTCTTTTAACTTCTTTTTCAGTGGGAACAAAGATGAAGATACAAGCTGTTTTCTGATATCTGCATATTCTTTTGATTTGTCCCTGAGATGCACCTGATACTGAGGGTGTGAGTGGGGAAATGATCTTTTGTTGTGCATATGTTGACTCAGTTATAAGAAATATATATATATATATATATAAAATTAAGTTAGACTTCAATACAAAATACTCAAGGAACCTAATTCTGAAGTTTTTTGTTCTTACTTCCCTCCATGCTCAAAGCTGCCAGGAGGACCTGAGGAAGCAATGTCCAGTTTTAGAATTAATCAGATTTTTTTTGTTTCTCTTTTTTTTCACTGAGTTTTATCTGACCTGTGATGGAGGGCGAGTATCACCAACATGAGCCATTTTTTAAAAGAGCTTTATATAGTTTACAGCAAAATAGATTCTGGCGTCTGTGTCAATTGGGAGAAGTGTTCAAGGTAATATTTATTAGCATTTAAATAGTCTGAATTTTACACATTTGTCTGCACATATGTTTTACTTCTAAACCCTCCCCATACTCCACCCCCAAACTATTAATGAAGTTTATTCTTAAAATAGCAGTTCTGTTTGGAATACCTAATTGCTGGGTTTCCGCTGTCATTCCTGCCTCGGTACATTGGTCAAAAAAAGAAATGTAAAGAGCAGCCCATGTGTCCCTGTGTTCAATAGGTACCTGTGTTCCCCCTCTGGTAGTCTCACAGCCTTCACAGTCCTGTGGCTGAGCAACTCAGCTCCCTCTTCTAGCCACACTGTATTTAGACCTCTCTGTCAGAAGCAGCAGACTCAATTGATGTGGACTGTAAAATGGCTACATTTCTTTTTCAGCTGCATGATTTATTTATTTATTGCTTCTAAACTTACTTCTTGCCAGTGTCAAAGAAAAGACTGTATTTAGGGCCTTTTCATCTTCTCCCAAGTGTTACCTGCACAGAAATATTTCCCCCTTCTAAGTGCACTTGCTGATTGGAACTAAATCCTCACAGGCAAACTGCAATGCTACTGGTACAATGTCATAATATTTCATAGGTCATTTATAAATATTATTGCCAGGGCAAATAAATTTCTCCAGAGTACTTAGTCTGCCACTAATAAATAGTTTATTTAAGCTTGTAAGAATGGTGACATTTCACTTTGAATATCTTTGGCCTCATAAAAATTGTTAGCACATAGAGGAAAAAAGGGAAAAATAAACTGGAAAAGTATGCATCAGATCTTTTGATGCCCCCTCCCCCCCCTTTTGGCTTGCTTAAATGGGCTCTCTTGTCAGACTACGTCTCTGTGTGAAGCTCGTTAAAGTGTTTGCTTAATATGTATTATTTAGCATCTAATTTAGTATGTCATTCCCTCTTATTTTCTCTTTCATTGCTGCATAAAGCTGAAATATGAAATAGTGTTTGAGCAGATTGCCTCTCATATCAATAGAGGTAATTAAATCTCTTTTGCTACTTTTCTCTTTTGAGGTAAGAACTATGGATGTGATGGTGTTTTGTGGTTTTTTTGTTTGTTCATTTTAGGTGTGTTGGGGTTGGCTTAGATTTATCATTATTATTTTTCTTGTTCTTCCGTTAAAAAGGGTGGGGTTCAGATGGGTAGTTTAATAGCGATATGGAGACAGAGACCAAAAAGCGTACACGGGTTTTTAACATCCTTGCAACCACATTAAACTTTTGTGACAAATGCTAAAGAAAAGAGGTGCTGTAGATATCTTTGGGGAAAAAATGCAACCCTCTAACAGGGACTGGTATGGGCACATGGCTGCCAGCTCAGCATTTTGGACAATAGACAGTGGTTTCTTGGTTGAATTTTTGCACTAGGGTTTGTAGGAGATTTTTTTGACAGCTCAGGAAAGGTGTCAACTCTCAACTCTCTTCAAACAACAACTGAATTCATGTCAAGAATAAGTGCCAAAATATTCTTTCATGTGCTTCCCATAAAATTAGGAGGAGATATAAAGCAGATCATTTTATTTGAGCATGTGTGGGAACATTATATTTCTATTGCCATCATCCAGCATTAAAAAACAAAATAAAAAATAGAAAAAGTTCCATATTAAATCTCTAGTGATTTTTGAAAACAATCCTGTTTAAAAATGACAGTCCCTGCATCTCTAAAGATGGTTAAGGCCTCTTCTGGCAGATGACTCCATACCAGGCTCTGCCAGATGAGAAGCCATGACTGGACACTCTCCAGAAACTCCGGGAACAGGCAGGGGAAAACCTCAGCAAACTCCAAACAGATACAGGAGAGGAAGCATTTTAAATGAAGAGAGTCATCTGGATCTTGGTCAAAGACTTCTGGTGTAAAGAGCCTGGAAAGTTTTGTACATACCTCAACCAAGCCTCCCATGCGCTCTTGAGATGACAAATGACAAGTTTTCCAAGAGCAAAGCAGGAAATTCTCTGTACTTACAAGTTTATGACAGCACGGGTGTACTCTCCTGCAGAATATGACTTGCACATGATACTGACATTTATAGAGACTGAGAGGAGAGGATAGCTCTTCTTACTTGGATTTGTTGGTTATGATGCTTGTGCTAAATGGACTTCCCCTGTGTTCATGCTTTTTACCTCAGGACAACATGAGCTTCTCTTTTTAGTTTCCTGTGTATGAGGTTTTTGCTGTTGGTTGTTTTTTTGGTTTTTGTCTGTTGGACAATATCAATTGATTTTCAGAGTGGTTGTTTCATTCATTTCCTTCCCAGAGGCATTTGTTCTGAGGGCCTTGGCTAGTTTAGGTCGTGGCATCTCCCAGGTCCCTCTAAAATATGTATCTTGATCCCTAATGAGAAACATGAATGACATTGAAAGGCAGTATAGGAAGTTTCATTAGCCTATTAAAGTAAGTGTCTGAATTAAAAGACAATTAAAATACAATTCATTTTCAACCATATTTATACAGATGGCTTGAGAAAAAGATGGTCTTCAAGTTCAGTAGTCAGTAAGGTTGTGGCAGTATAATCTGTCTGAATCACTTTCTGTAAACTTACTGGATGGATGGCTGTACTTTTTGGTTCTCCACCTCTAGGAAACTGTACAGGAAAGAGAGAAATATATCCAAAGCATCAACATTGAAATAACTTCAATGGTAAATTTTAGGGTGGTTTTGCTGTGCAAAGACATGGACTAATCTGCATCCAAAGATGGACTAATGCTCATCTTGGAGTACCTGGGCTCCAAGCAGATCTCAGGATAACTGAGTACCCAACCTGAGAAGCCTTTGTGCTGATTCTTGGACACACCACTAACATTTTCCTCTGAAAACTTAAAATTTTGGTCCTCATTTTTAAATGGCCCCACAGATTCTGGAGGGGCCATGGTTCAGCCAGCATTTCTGATGCACCTGTGCTCTTTATTCTCCAAGGAGGGGGAAGACAGGGAGAATAATTACTGCAAACACCAGAATTACCTTCCAACAGTATTTTCTGTATTTCCTACCACATCACCTTAGTCCCTTTCCTGACCATAATTAAGTAGAATGGAGAGTCTTGCAGGAAAGCAGGATGCCTTCCAGCTGTGGATTTTTATCTTCTCTATGGTCTTCAGGGCGTCTAGCAAGCAGTATAAGGCTTTATGTGTGTTTAATATCAATGGAGTATTTTAGTTTGGACTTCTTCCTTTATGGGCTGTAGTTTCACTCAAAAAACCCCTTACTAGTTGCAAGCTGGTGTTCTACTCAGTAAAGCCATCAAAATTGCCAGTTTCAGCTTTGATCATAGTAACAAATCTGTTTGACCCCAAATTTTCAGAAGTGTCTCTTATACATAGGGGAAAAATCATTGCCCTTTCCAAAATCAGACTCCAAAGCTTAGGGGAAATTATGCTGTTGCGTGAGAACATTTTGACTATTACTGAACTTTGCCAAAAAGAAGTAGCTTGAAATTTAAGTGACTAATGAATATGGCAGCCCCTGGAAAATAACTTTGGTGTTTGCTAAAGCAGAATGACTGTTTAGCCTTTTTGCATGCATAGGGGTAACTCTTTGGATGTCAGCGGTGTAGCTGATAAAAGCTAGATTTCGGGATAAGAAGGTGTTATCTTGTGTTTATGATAGATGTTATCAGTCTGAAAAATTACAGATCTTTGAAACTGCTGAATACCATACATGTGCTTTAGAAAAATAACTAATACACAGACAGCAGTTTACATTTGTGTGAGCCCCTATGGCTCTCACCTGGGTTTGATCAGAGCTGAGAAGGCTGGTTGATCTGTGAAGGCTCCTGTCCACAGCTGACAGACCTGCAAGAGCTGTTAAAGGCTGCACGGCAAACTGTCAGAAGACTCAGTTAATTCAGCTGATAGAACAGGAGGAAATGGAAATGGTGTTCAGCCTATCCAGAAGTGAAGGCTTTCCCTTTGAGGTACCTCTATTAATTGTGGAAAAAATCCCAGACAACACTCAGCTTTCACATAGCTGCATCCTAGCCATCTTGTCTGTAACAGAGCTCCAAACAGAGTTTGATGCCTTATTTCTTCTTATGTTCTAGCATGATATTGTTTTCTGGCAGAGACAAGTCCTGGGGAAAATACGGCTGCATGTTCCACCCCAGTGCACGTCTGGTAGCATGGATGGTGTGCAGTGTTGTGTAACGCAATTCTTCACCTTCTTGGGTTTCAGATTCCAGTACTGCTACAGCCAGTGGAGCTGCACCAGTGCAGAAAAGTATTAGTTTTTCCTACTGAGGAAAAGAAGTAGAACCGAAGCAGGACAGGGTCATGGGCAGGAACTGCAAAGAACGTACACTTGTCTCTCCTTTAAGAGTCTGCAGGAAAAAACAAAACCGATCTGTTAAGATTTGATGAGAACTGGGTGGAGGTGAAGTTCCCAAACTCTTCATTTTTATACTTTTTTTTTTTTTCCTAATTGTCTGTACATGTGGCCAGTAAGACTGAAAAATACTCTGATTCACCCAGAGAAGAGTAACATTTTTCATGATAGTAAACCAACAGTGTATAAATACCTGCAATCCCAAGATCTTAACCTCAGGGACAGCATGGCAAAAGCAGTTTAGAAATCTTATGCTCAGTACTTGATCAGAACAGTGCTTTCTTTCTTCCTCTCTGAGTTTTTAATAAACATCTCAAGTTGGGATGACTGTCAGCACTTTCTCCTGGTACGACACAATTTTGCTAAATATATATTCTATGTGTGTAGCTATAAATACATACAGGCACAGAGTATACACTTTCTGTACTAAGTCAAGTTTCACTTCTACTACATTCTCTGATTTACTCAGTGTGCATGTTGCTGTAAATGTTGCTTGATTTTTTAATTTGCATACGTCCAGTTGTGAGAAATTTTGTGACATGATTTTACACATGAGCACTTTTTCAGTTCCCCTGCCTCTATAGCTGGATAGTTCATTTCTGTAACTTGGGTATCTAGCTTGGTTAGGGCACAGCAGCAAGGCTGAATTCTGTGTTTTTTAAGAAACTGGCTCTTGTTCCTCGAAACTTAATTAAATTATCTTAAAAACAAATCAACAAAGTCAAACAAATGATAGACCATTTAGATAATTAATTGTATACTTTTATAGATGTAAGGGGTTTTGCAATAAAATTAAAGGAAAAATAATGTTAAAAGCGGTTCAAGGATATTCTTCATTTCCCCAAGTAAACATACTCGTATCTAAGGAAGTCAGTGCCATATAGATTATCAAGTAGAAGAGTTTTGCAGGATTAGGTACTTCATGGGTAGCTAGAAGACATTATTTAGCATTTTCTCAAAACAAGACATACGCCTTTTCATGCCTCAGAGACTCAGCCTATCAAATCCGTGATGGATTTAGAAAGAAATTTCTGATCTAGCCAGCTCATCTTTTATGAGTGCCCACTAACAATGTCATCACCTCTCTGAGACATCCTTTTTTTATCTGAACCAGCTGCTAGATCCTGTTTTCCTTTGAAATGAGACTAAAAGTTGTACTTAAAGTATCTCAACTTTACACTCTGTAACTGAAAGCTCTCTCTGAACAACAGAACGAGTGCAAAAACATGGCGAAGAGCAAAGGAGCTCCAGTCATGTTAGCAAGTAGCTCAGCAGCTAAAGAAACTTCCTAAAGTAGAACCAGACCAGCATAATCAAAACAGCCCTTTGTGATTTTTGTATTCCAGAAGACCCTCTGAAGTAAAAAACGAAAGCAAACTAAAAGATATTGCTGGCTTGGCCTTTCTGTATTAGAGGACAATACCCTAATCAAAGAGACAACTCACTTTAAGCTATTTTAACAAAGTCATTAACCAGATCTTAGATGCATGTTTAACAAATGATTTTTCTTGCTTCTCTAAGGAATCAAATGACATAATCATGTGTGGCTCATGTTGATCTGGGGGATATAATAGCTGTAAGTATCCTGTACAGAAAATATGCAGCTATTCTAAGTCCACAGTGAGTGGACTTATAAAAGTCCACAGTAAGTGTGGACTTATAAAACTGAGGTCTAGACAGTGCTGAGAATCATTCTACCCATAGATTTCTCCTTTTCCAGAAAAAGGAATGGAAGGATGGATGGACAGCTACAGAAACCTACAGCTGCACTCAATGACCCTGAACTCTTCTGTATATTAACTTTATCACACAGTTCAATCTTTAGGGTTCTGCAGAGTTCTTCAGCCTGAATTTCCCTCAGAAATGCAGTTTTCCCTCTGCAACTCCTATAAGCTAATCCAATGACCTATAAGCAAATCCAGTGGCAAAAAAAACCTTTGTTAACACAGAGTTAAAGTTGCCCAGTGGTTTCTCATGTCTTTCCTAAATGCCTTGCTCAGGAAAACTCAAACCTCTGAAAAAAAGAAAATGAGGAGTACTGGCATATACCAGCAGAACCTTAACTGTGACCCCCTGGAAGTCACTGCCTGGGATTTACTGGCATGCTCACCAAATGAGTTCACTGCAGTATGTTTTGCTGATCCTGATGTTCCGGAGCTGCATGTGCTATCAGTGGGCGAGCTTCAATATGCATTTGTTTGTTTTTTTGATTTGTTTTTTTGACAGTCAATTTTCCTGTATTTTAAGCAGGGTCACAGAAGTATTTTAATAGAATTTAGAAAAAAAAATGCTTTAGCCTTCCCTTTGCTTCCATTGCAGTCATCTCTCTGCTCAATGCAGTTGCAATATAGTCATACCCTGGCATCTTAGCCAGTTCAAACAGCTTCCCCTTTCCCTCTCATCTCTCTTAGATCTTAGCAGACTTTAAAGAGAAGAACCACTTGCAAGCTCCTTGCACCTGCTGACTTTGCCAGCCACTTCATCTTCCTCCAGTTTCTCTCCCACCACCTCTTCATGCACTCTTGCTTTCCAACACCAACAGTCCCTTCCCAGGCCTGCACTCCTCTGTGGTTTTACACCACTCTGTGCTCTGCCTCCTTTCAGTTCCCCCACTCCAACAGTTTTCCAGTGAGCATTTGCATATCATAGAATCACAGAATAGTCTGGGTCAGAAAGGCAGGGACACCTCACGCTAGACCATGTTGCCCACACTCTACACCATTTTGTCCAATATGCTTTACTTTCCTTTTGCAAAAGTATTATGTCTCCCCCACCATCCCCCAGCTTTCTGAGCAGGAGCTAGTTGTAGCTCTTTGCCTGTGGTTGATCACTTCTGTCTTTCATTGAGCATTCTGGAATTGGCTACATCTCACCTTCCAAGGCCATGGTATCTACATTTGAACCACACAGGATCTGTGATCAAGAGTATTCACGCATGAAGTGCCTCCCATAATAGATTTATCATCACTTCTCCAACAACTGGAATCAATGAGGTTAGGTAAGGAACCATGATTTGAACCCCACGAATGCTCAGAATAATCTCAACACAAATCAGACCTACCCCTTGTAGGAGAGGACAAGAGAGGAATCGATTTGGAGTGAAGACAGGATTCTGGGAGCACCCTGCTCAGATTGTTTCAAACTTGTCCATGATGCCAGCAAATTGCAGTGTAAGCTAAGTAAATCTGAAGGGTTTTTAAACACTTGAAAATCAGCCCAATTTCAGCCAAAGTGTTAGGGTTTTCCCGCTTTAATTATAGGAAACCCAGAGTTCTGCTACAATCAGCATTTCTCCTGTAGTCTGTGTTAAAACATGAAGGAAGAAAGCAATATTTTTCTTGTTATCTTTTCTTCAAAATATTTCGTTGTTCATACGGTGAAGGAGGGCTTTCAAGTAACCTCAGTAGAAACCTCAGTGGAAACAGAGGTGTGAAATGCTTCAGAAAATCAGGCCTTTTGCTGGAGAATACTCAATTTCTTACAAATCCAGGACAATTTAATGGATAAAAAAGTAGAAAGCTTTAGGAAAACTCTATTTAATCTCAACTTCCTATATATAGATTTATAAAGGGAGCAGTATTCTTAGACATGTTTCTTAAAGTAAGTGTACAGTATCAGCTCTTCAGTTCCAAGATGGAGCATTGCCAGACCCTTCAGTTTTAATGCTGATGTTGGTAAATAATGTACAGTTTTTGGCTAACCATACAGGTACAAATTTGTGGGTTAGACCAAAAAAGCAAACCCAGCACACTGACAGAAATTGATTCAAAGGTAGATTCTCTAATAGTTGTGCTCTTGTTCCACCCTGTCAGTCTGAAATGAAAGCTCAGTGCCCTTTTGATTTGAAGCAGAGATTTATGGTTAATTATAGCATTTTCCATGATTACATGTTTGTGCTTCAGCAACTGCTAGATGAGGAGAAAAGTTGAAACAACTTTAGGACTAGTTCTACCAAAACATATACATTCAGATATCTCAGCATGGGCCTTTCCTTATTTCCTTATAAAGGAGAATACATGACTGAAGTTACACACCACTAGTAGTTCAGAAAGCTGGCAGCAGGAGATGGTGATTTCCTCCACTGCTTCTGTCCTTCACCTTTTCTTCTATCAGCAAGTTGTTCAACATTCCCATCTGAAAAATTACAACAATGTTCGAGTGTTAGCAGTGAAACTCATCCAGACCATGAGTTCTGCAGAGATAACACAAAATATTTCACCATTAAGAGCACATAGATTTGATTATGAAAATGTTAAATGCCAAAAATTCTGTTGCTGTACATTGTTGACAGCAGTGCTGCCCTAGCTAAGTTGAATATCTAGGCATCTCTCTAGTGCCTAATATCACTTGGAATTCATGGAGGAAAAGGCTTCCCATTCTCCGTGCCAGCAGAGTCCTTGGAGGATACCTCCCACACAGCAACAACTCTGAGCTCAATACAAAACAAAAGCCAGGATCCTTTTCTCTCAAGGCAGAAATGGGGGAGGCAGTGCCCATGTTTTGCAGATAACTTTGGGACTTAGCATACTCAAGGAGAATGTGGGAGACCCTGGACTCTGGCCTAGGCTGAGGAAACCTGAATCTGATTGGTACCTTAATAAGTGAGCCACTGTGGAGGGTTGCAGGAGTAATGGACTCCAAAGAGAGGCTCTCCTGCTCACTGATTATGACACCCAGATAGAAAGATGAGAGATCTGAGCAGAATGTCCATCTCCCTGTGCTATTACTCCTATTCAGACTAATGAAAGTGCATTTAAAAAGCAAATTGCCAACAGATACACTATTGAAGAAACTTCGTTATCCATACAATTCTTATTAGTAAAATACTGGAGAGCTTCCAACTGAGCATATATAAAATCCACTGCGACTATTTTCATGTTTTAGTCCTTTCAGTTCTTATCTGTCAGTGCTACATTTAGTATCTTAGATAACAATTGTTTGTATCAGTTCATACCAAATATAAAGGAGATTTGAATGAAGTTCAAGAAGACAAGTGTGACACTCAGAACTGAGTAATCTTTGTTAAAAGAGTAATGGTTTGTTTCTGAACAGACTTCAGATTTTCTGTTTGGGGGTGAAAATCCATATAAAATTGCTGCTTGAGGTTTGATGTTTTACAGCCACAGCATGCAGCAGCTGAAGCCAGTGTTATTTCCAAAGTATTTCCAGCATTTGGAAAAAGTCTGAGTGACAGACCATGACACCAGACATCCCATAAAAGCACTTTTACAGTTATTCTGCTGTTTATTCAAAATGTATGATTGCACATTGCACAGTAAGTATAACTTTAGTGAGTTCCTGTCCTTGTTTCATAATCTGCATTATAGTTGTCTGAGGAGCTATATTTAAAAGAAGCTTTGTTTACTTTCTGAACTGAAGGCTCCTATAAACAGTATAAAAAGGCTCCTAGAAGAGTTGAAGACTCCTATATTTTTCTTTCAAATTTGTGTATAAGGAGAATATGAAAACCCAAACTACTGTGCCAAATGTTCAAAGGCTTTTTCTCCCCTCAGCTACTACTTTTATGACATTGGAAACACTGCTTTTGTTTCAGTAGAAAAGATAAAGTGAACCTTAATGAACTGAAAACTAAAGAACCCATCAGATTTTAGATAGCGGGTAGCTAAGTATAGCTACAGCTGTACTGGAGATACAGCAATGAAATGCAAGTATAATTTGGAGATACTCAGCTAAATAAGAAGATTAGGATCACAGAATTCCTTATTGTGGGGGAATGCCTGCTAAGTCAAAATGAAAAGAAAACTCATCAAAATTACAGAACTTATTTAAAAAAAAAGGAAAAAAATAAAAAACAACTTCAGTATGAAAACGAGAACAACTTATGCCAAACCTTTGAAATACATAGGATGTTTTATCAAATGTACATACTAATGTATGTTCCAAAGTCCAGAATTTTTCAAAAGTATACATTAACCTGCACCTAGATAGTAGTCTCCTAGTCTTGGAGATGGCTGAAAATTGCTCACCCTGGTGAGATAAAAAGGCCATTCATTCTCCTGGGATCCTCTGGTGATTGTCATTTGGGACTGAAAGCAGGGGATAGCAGGGTGTGAAGGAAGGAGGACTTTAAAGAACGTACAAGTAACATTCATTCAAGCCACTGACACCAGAAAAAAGATGTAGAAACCAAGTTGTTATAACTAACCAGAAGCTAGATTTCAGGGGCTATTGCAGGTATGTGCTCAGCTGCCTCAGGAAAGAAACAGTTTTTCCTGACAAACGAATCTGAAGGAGCAAGATGAGGTGTGTTTCAGGTCCGCAGCCAAAAGAGCCAATGCAGTGACAGGGCTAGGCTTCCACAATTAATACAGGAGAGGTGTTGATTGAGTACATGCTCCGACCACCTGGTAAGCATAGGTGAGTAAATAAATGATGATAGTTTGGAAGGTGGCATCCTCTATTGGAGCAAGGCAGGGAATTAGTCAACCTAGAATAGAGTTTATCAAATGCTAAATTACATCTGAGCTAGCTCCCTGTATTGTCAATGTAGGAAAAAAAAAACCAATCCTGAAACACATATGAGGTATAATTCATCCTAAAGCACATGTCTGACTCAGGGTGAGATTAAGCCTTTCTTTTGAACTATTTGTTTCTCTCTGTTGACTTCTAAGGGAATCTAGATATCTAGTTCAAGTGTAAAGGAGATGAGAGCAGTCCCATTCTTCATGCCTGGTGTAGAAAGCGATTTATTTCCTCTTTTTTAATAGTAGAGGGTGATGTTTTCCCTGTGATAGCTGAGATGTGGGGGGAAAGGGTGGCTGTCTTTAACCTGATGGAAATGATTCAGAATATGATCACAGACTGTCCTGAACAATTTATCACTGAACTGAATTAAATCCTTATCCATTCTGTCTTTGTTGCTCAGGACATTAAAGTTAGTATTTTTCTGTTCCCAGATACATTTGATGCATCAAAATCTCACTAGTTTTAGGCATTCCTCAAAGCCCGGAATTTTGCTTTTGAAATGTGCTCCTGACTTGATAGTCCTATGATCTTCTCCATTTTCATTAGGCTCCACAACAGGCTGCAGGGTAAGACCTCAGTCATTTTGGTAAAAGATTGCTAGGCACTTTCATATGAAACTACAAAGCAGGATACAAAAAAGCAAATAGAATTATTTTAAGCTGACTTTAAAAAGAACCAAGAACTATTTTTAGTGTGTTTACTACTTGTCAAAGGGATTTTCTGTTGTCTCAAACCCAGACCACTGAGGTTTACCACTGCCTGTATAATATTTTTCAATAATGCTGTTCCTTTTTAAATAATTGGTATGGCTTCATATGGCTTCAGAAGCCCTCCTCAATCTGTGCAATCTGGAAGGGAGGATTTGCTCCATGGTGGGGGTGAAAAAGGGTGCAGTTTCTGGGTCTGGCTTTCAGCTCAGCGTGGCCAGTGGAGCTCTTATTGACTTCATCCGTCTCGTTGATGACAGTTAGGCCCAGGACTGTTCTGGTTTCACCGAAGCCTACTTAGTTTCCTGGTAAGGATACTTTTCTAAATATAGCTCCTTACATTGGATGCAGGAATGTTTATCTATGCAAAGTCAGGCAAGGTAAACACTAATTTTTGGTCAGTATCTTTTTAATGGAAATAAGTCTTGAAGTATATTTGACATCACCTCGGCATGTTGGAGCTAAATGCAGGGACTGTCTTCCTTTTTTGGTATCTGTTACTTCTAATTTCCTTTTCACTTGGAAAGAGGTGATTTACTGATCCTTCGTTATAGGTGTGTCAGAGTGGATGTTGCAAGCCCTGTGAATTTTGTATTCACTTTTTGAATAACACAGCCCTGAATGAATCTGTTGACAGAAGCTGAGCAATTTAAAAATATATCTGAAAGTATGCAATGGGATTATGACAGAGGGCTGTGCCAGAAAAAAATACAAGCTTTGACTATGCTGTTGCAATTGCTTAAGCACAAATTGAATGCATAGTTTGCACTCTCTGTTGCTCTCTCTCTGTATTTCAAAGAAGAATATATTGTGAAGTACATATATTCAGGACTGTGCCAACATGTTATTTCAACTTTTATTTTATTAATGGATTTTTTTTATTCTTTCTGTTTATTTGTGATGTGCTCTGACTTGAGATGTGGTGTAAACTTCCCATTTTGTTAACATAAACGTGACTTAAAAGCTATTTATGGGAGTCATTTATTTGAAATCTTTAAACAAGAGGATACATTTCTGACCAGGCTGTTATTTTTGTGCAGATTGCAATCATCTCATCACTTGAGACTACTATACCTTTGAAGAGCAGTAAAGACCACTCTTTGCCATATTGAAAAGGTTGTTAGGCATTACAGTCTTTGTGGTATCTTCTTACTTTTGTGGAGCTAAACAATCTATTTTTGGTACAAAGATGGAGGAAAAGAAAATTTTAAAATAAATTATTGGCTTTTTAAAAACAGCATCCCGTCAGGAAGCTCCCTATACAGGACACACTAGTGAAAAAAAAACATTTGAACATTACCCCAAGGAATAATGCATCATCTTGGGGACACTGTGCTTCACATCTTCTGCCTGTGCTGAGACACGGGCTTCAGCTGAGTCCTCAAGAAATATGAATTGACAATTTTTTTTTTTTTTTTCTCATGACAGTTTAATGACTGCTTTTCTGTCATAGAATCAGGGAGATTCAGTAAATTTCAGCACAGAGGACCTCCGTCCCCAAAAGACTAAAAGTCTTTTTTTCAGGGCTTGAGTTTCTCCACTGTTGCAGATAGGCGGAGTTCCTATTGAGTCTTGCCCTAAATTATGTGGTTCAAGAACCACACTAGTGGGAAAGGGAGGACCAAAGCACCACTCACTAAAGCAACAAGTTGTGCTTGTCAAAGGGCAAGGTAAAAATATTTCAGAGAAGATGGAGCTCTCCCTACCTGAAAGAGCAGCAAGTGTCTCTCTCGTTGTGGGCTGGAGTTGCTGGTGGAGTTTCACTAGCAAGACCTGTGGTTTCACTGTACTGTGAGCAGCAGAGCAGCAGTTACTGGTGCCTTGAATGGAGAAGAAAGGCAACTTTCTGACTGCAGCTGACTCAAAACAGTTTTGCTGTTCCTCCCCAGCAGGAAACACACAGCCTTGGGCTTCCTCTCAGAGTCCCACCTCGCAGGTGTCCTGCCCCGCCACAAAGAGCCTCAGTCCCAGGGATGGGTGTGCCAGGAAACACCACCAGTTAGCCAGGTCTGTGGTGTAAGCACATACCCCACCCTTTCTTTTAGCTCTAAGCACCCTCATGAGAGATGGTGAGGTACCAGATTACCATGATGCCCACTTTGTAGCAACCCCAAGTGACTGGTCCATAGGCATACAGTGGGTCAACATTGGAGCAGTGATTTTGACCTTCACTGTCCTGATCCTTAACAGCACTGCCCCATTCTATGGCCTTGCACTGTCTTCTTCTTTTCCTTTGAATTATGCATAGTCACTCCTTTGAATTAGTTTCATCAGAAAAAATTCATGTCTTTTGGTAAAAACAGGCAGATTATGACCAGAGAGAGATCTAGACAGAAAGAAGGATATAGTAAGCAGGTCTTTTGGTTTCTCCATAGCCCGGTGCCAGACCTGTAAAAAGAGGGCCCCTTCCTTTAACTGCTGCAGGCATGGCACACGTGAAATTCTCTTCTTCGCATTGCTGGCGAAGCACATGTGTTTTGCAGTGATAATAGCCCTGTACTACAAACTCCATGTAAGTTGGTGTGACAGTTGTGTTTGCTCTTTTTTCTGGTTTTGTTCTTTTCATAATAAATATTTCCATTCATAAGTGCTTTCCAGTTGCTGAAACAGTGAACATAACTGATATTCAGCTCCTGGGGAAACAACCAAAATGTAACAGGGAGGAAAAAAATTAAGTGAGACACAATTTTGTAGCTCAAGTTTTCCAAATAGAGTAAGAGATTAAAAATTCTTGTACATATTATCAGTGTCTATTCCTGGCTAATAATGTATATCTCCAGATGAGTTATCTGGAAGCAGGACACTCCTTTAGCAGACTTCAGCTTAAATAATACAGTAGCATCTGTGGTCTGATGCTATGTACAAAATTCGACTGTTGCAGCAAGTTTTGATCTGCTTTTTTGTCTGTAATGCAAGTATCTCCCTTATATAGAGATCAGAAGTAACTTACTATTTACTTTAGTGTATTCCTTCATTGTACTGCAATAGTACATCAGATCCCCAGTTATGCAGCAAGACGCTCTACTAACACATAGCAGAATGCAAAAAGCAGTAGGATCATCTTGTGCCATCTTGTGCTGAAATTCCCTATCCTCTCCAAGGAGTCCCACAGGGGGACCCTCTGTTCCCATAAAGAGTTGAGGAGCCGAGTAGTATCAGCAGCAGCTGTGTGGACAATGTGTATCCGAGACTTTGTTTGGTGCTCTCAAAAGTCTTGTTAATGGGAGATCCTGGAAAGAAATTTGGCATCTGAGTCACACTGATCACACACAGTGGGTCATGGGGCTGGGAAGTCACAGTTGGATGAATCTTGCCAAGTGTGGGCAGAGATAGGGGAAATCTGGAAGAGCTGGACTCCCTGGGAAGCACAGGCCAGCTCTGGTTTGCATGTATGGTAGGCTCCTTCCTTCCCTAAGCCACAGATCCTCCTGGGCTCATTTCTGTGACATTCCAGATGGTTAGCTGCACAGACATTACTCCTGTTTGGTGGATATTTGATCTCACAAATAAATGCTGTACACTAGCAAATCTAATGTTGAGAAGGGAGAGGGCTAACACTGCTTGAACTGCTGTTACTGTCTCCAGTAATCCTGCTTTCCTGCCTGGTGAGGGTGTTCTTGGGGAACTCGGCAAGAGTTGGTGGCAAAATGCACGCCATCATCCTGAAAGCTCTCTGGAAGGAAGTGTAATATTGGAAATAAAAATAGAACAATTGATTTGTGAGCTGAGCTCTGCATTGACACAAAAAGGGTCATTGAGAGGGCTTTGCAAAAAGTAAAGGAGGATATTTGAGAAAGTGCCCAAGTTGCAGAAATCCTTAACAATGGGTTTTTTACTGTAAAATAATTAAGTGAGCCTCTTGAACCGTACATAGCGCTGTGACAATGCATGTCATCTGTTCACATACAGAGAAAAATTGAAACACATTCAGACTGGAGCTATTTTAGGCTATTTGTTATAGGCCCTCTGCTTGGCTCAGGCTATGTGTTTGAATCACTGTAGACTGCCTTCTTCCTCAGTCAAGTAGCCATGGGTTTGGCAATGACCTCCCTCCCACAGGGAGATAAGGCAGTTTGTACCATGTCAATGACCAGACGCAGCCACAAAACATTAGGCAGGCTCCTGACTGTCGAGAAGTTGAAACTGCTTGAAAACAGCAGGGTCAGTCTGCTCTCAAACACACTGATATTATCTCATTAGCGGTGGCATTTACTGCACAACACGAGGAGCAGAAAAGGGAGTTCTTAAAAAAAAAAAGAAAAAAAAAAAGGCAAACAAATAGTTACAGTGTATGGAATCGTTAGGCAGAGGGAATGTTACTCACATGTGAGCTTTTCCTTTGTTAAAGAAAGTAGTTGTTCCAGTGGATCTTACGCAAGCAGCAGACTATCACTTCCTTATCTTACCTTTGAATAGCATTCTCCTTTCAGCTGGAGGGGAATGAAGGCCTTTCACCTGAAGTTTAGTCCCTGTCTATAAAACTTCTTATTTTTTCTTTTTCTATTTTATTTTTTCTTACAAGCCAAGAAATACAGTGGTGCTCATAAGGGTCAGATTTTCTAATGAGAGGCAAGCCCTACTGTGGTGCTCTTGTCCCTTCTGTACTCATTCCTTCCCATCAGACAGTTTTTTTGTCCCATCAGACATCCTTTACTGCTGAGTGTAATGTCATAAATTTAGCTTTGACATTACTGTGCCATTACAGTATAAAGACTCAAGAGGAGACCGGCCAGAAGATAAAAATACTAGACAATAAACTCTTGAGATTAGAAATAGCTTTTCTGTTCTTTATATGTACAGTGCCTAGCCCAGTGGGTGCAGGACTAGTGCCTCCCCACCCCAGCCACAAACATAGCATATGAGTAATAACCAGGCAATACCCAGGAGCCAGCAAGTGTGGCAAGAGATGTGGGAAGTGCACAGGAAGCTGTTTTCTTCAGCAGCACTCTGATATGCCCGGCAGATATATTTCCACCAGCCTATAAACACAGTCACAAACATGCAAATGTTTGAGATGTTTTCACGACAGGATCTTGAAATAGATCTGCTTAACACCATCTCAGCTAAGTACTTCAGGATGGACTTTGGCTTGCAGCAGCTCCAAACCAGTTGCAGCCAAATGCGTGCCCAGGCCTGTGAGCCTTTGGCACATGTGGTTCTCACAGGCTTTGCGGAGCACTTGCCACATGAAGGCTTTGCGGAGTCAGAAAAGTGTGTATTGGGATATCTTCCTCAGAAATTGAACTTTCTTTTAGTCAGTGACATGTACTCTCTGCTGTCATAGCACTATTCTCAGTTCTGAGCAGCAAATCAGTGAGACACACAAGCAACCTGGGAAAGTATTCTCCTATAATACATAAGTCCACGTGATATCAGAGTCAAGGGAAGAGGAACTTTCAAGAGGGAAGAGACCAGCTTATAGGAAATCAAAAACTAGAAGTGTATAGTGGGAGTTGGGGAAGGGGCTCTAAATGTCCCTTTGTATACATGCATTGCAGCTGTATCATTGGGCATTTTCTTTTAACAAATAAGTGACACGCATGAAGATCTATTTTTTAAAAACCACAAGAAACTCCTCAGGTTTCCAGAATACAAAACAGCTCTTAACTGTGGTTTCCTAAATGTATGTGTTATTTTGCAGAGAACATAAAATCTTTGCATTCACTCCGAAAGATTTTCTATCTGAGCTGTGTTGGCAAACTACACTTTTTGGGCAGGCTAAATGATATGATTTAGTTTCTTGCTTGTGTACAGGTGCAGTTCTGGTTCACATAAGTTCATTTATACAAATGCTAAAATTATGGTCTCCAAAAAAATGTAATTTCTTGAGTGTTTTGCTGAGGTAGTTTTTCGAAGTCAAACCCAGTCAGGAGTATGCAGAGGACCAAAAAGAATGTGTTGAAAGTGCAAATGCACACAGATCCAAAAATATTCTGGAATCTATAGAAATACACTGAGTTAAGGACTTTCACCTGATTTAATGCAGCTGAATGGTCTTCTTTTTTTCTTTTTTTCCCTTCCAAATTGCCAATTTCATATGTTTTTTATATCAGCTTTTCATAAAATGTGTGCCAGTGGCTTTAGGCTGCATCCAATCCTGTGATCTACTGGAGGTTGTTGTATTTCAAATAGTAGGGCCCCTACTGTGTTTGTTGTCATATATAGGCACACTGCTTTATAGCGCGAGAGGATTTAGTTTCAGACAAACTAAAAGTGCTTCTAATTTAACGGACACAGTACAGGCCAAGTTGCAAACAAAGATATGTATATTGAGAAAAGAACAGAACAGGATCTACACTAAGGGACACAGTTGTAATTCAGTACCAACAGAAAAGCTTTTTGCAGTATTTTTAGACTAAAGAGTGCACCTGATGATAACCTGGTAAGGAAAAATAACTATTTTTCGAGTTTTTGTCCTGAAAACCAGGAGATAGGTCTATGTATAAATAGATGGAGAAAAAATAATTAAAATTACAATAACACACCTATTAGCCACTTTGTCTCATATTGGCAAAATATAAAATGTTTTTGGGTTTTTTCTGTTTCTTACAATGGGCTGTATTTGAATAGATGTCTATAGTATAGGTAAGGTCTTTTTCTTTTGAACAAGGTCACAACTATAAGTGTATGGAAAGTTGAGTGCAAACTTACTGGGAAATCAACTTCTTAAATGCTTTCAGAACTGGAATATAATCAGTTGTATATCAGATCTGAGTGATTAGGAATGTCTGCTGTTAGTCTGCAAGAAGGCTGCATGTTTGCTGCTCTTGGGTGTTGTGATGCTTACTTGGTGATGTACCACCTGCAAAAACCATTAAGACTTGCATGTAAAGGCATGCAAAAGGGTATGAGGAATGTG
This sequence comes from Psilopsiagon aurifrons, assembly GCA_025447955.1. Classification (NCBI taxonomy): domain Eukaryota; kingdom Metazoa; phylum Chordata; class Aves; order Psittaciformes; family Psittacidae; genus Psilopsiagon; species Psilopsiagon aurifrons. The sequence goes on along the minus strand of JAOEHY010037396.1, from coordinate 8,815 downwards.
GGGTTCTTCTATTCTTGGGTAGTCGTTTCTTTTTATAGATTGGTTTTGTTATCATATGCTATATTTAGCTCACTGATAAATTCATTCACTCTACCCCAGTTTTCCTGTATGATTTCTTTGTGAATGAAAGTGAAGTCTGGTACAGATAACAGTATAGCTCACTACACATTTCTACTCCAAACAGACCAGTAAAGACAGTTAAAAGTACCTAGTTTATAGGTGAAACTAGAAGGGATTTGATTGATCTTTCTTCACAATACTGCAAAGGGATGCTTAAAGTGGTGAAAGAGTCTCAGCCTGTCTGGCATATATCCTGCAGTTTTAATTGTACTCAGACAGGAAAAAATACAAAACATTTGCTGCAGCTAAGTGAACAATCCAAAGTGGACAATGTACTTAACACATTAAGGTTAGGAGTCTGGGCTGCGTCATGCCTTAAGAGCTCTACTCAGGACAGCTCCAAGAACAGAGACAAAAGTAGCATTAAGCAACCCTCACCAGTCCTTCCCTCAGCACTTACACAGTCTTTGGCACAGCCTTTTTACATGCTGAACATCAGTGTGGGTGTGCTTTTTATACAAGTAACACAATGGAAGTACAGAGACAGGCGTGTGGCATTCAGGCTACCTGAGAATTCCCCCAAAAGCCTATATAGACTGAATCTTGCAGTCTGTACTACCCTTGTAGCTTTGCAGTGAGCTGCTCTGATCTTCTTTTTCTTGTGCAATATCTTTGAGTAAACAGTGATTTCTTTATATGTATTTATATATCTCCAGTCTTGTTATTTACCCTACAGTTAGCTTTTAGAATTTTTGACTGTGTGGGTTGATCCCAAATGGCCCCTTTTTAATTGCCATTTATTAGTTAGCCCATCTGGCGCTGCTTCCATTCCTTAGTTTACAGAGAGAGTAGCAGCACTCACAGAACGAATTCTCAAATGCATTTCAAAGTTAGTTTTCTGTTATTCGTGGTGTTATTGCAACATTGGAAATGAAGAAAAGAGAAACACAAGTATTTTTTGTACAAATGTTGTTACATTTATTTTATTCTTTCTCACTGATACAAATCCAGCAGTGGAAGAGGTGCAAGTGAATAGATGAGCCTAAAAGAGAGGCAGGAGTCTGCTGGTCCTTGTGAAGAGCAAGGAGTAGCTTGTGATATGCTCCCTTTGTTTGACTTCTACTGTTACTAGTCCACTCCAAGGGCAGAATTAAAAAAAGAAAAAAAGATATGTCAATGACCAAGATCATGTCCTTGAAAATACCATGTGCAGCATTGGTTTTCTTTCCCATTCACCTGCACTTCAAGAAGACAGCGGAGCCATGAAGACTAAGGTTATTCAAAAGCAGCTATTTGATTTTTTCTACTTTATATTTTGACATTTCTATGTTGGAACTCCTTGACAGAAAAAAGTATGTTCTAAAAATCCGACCTCATACAGATACCTCAGAAAGAGGGGCACCAAAAATGCCACTCGCTTTTAAAACTGAACTTTTGAGCATCTCTGAAAGACCTGTTCAGAACCAGAGTTTAATGAGATATTGGAATCAGGCTGTTTTCCATGATGTTCCATGACATGTAGATAACTGTAGATGCTCAGTAGGGAAATATGGTTGATAAATAATGTAATTATACAGTTTTTCTGATCATATTTCCCACTATATCCATAATACCCATGTTAGGGTTTTTTTGTTTCATTCAGATAACAGATTTTTTACTTGAAGCTTATTATTCTATTTTGTTATAAATCACAAGGAATTGGGGAAGATTCTGGTTGTCTGAAATATGTATTTATCTGCTTATGTATAAATAAGCAATGGAGGGCAAATTAATTGACATATCTTACAGAGGAGGTGATGGAAAGTAATGCTCTTCTGCACATATGTTATTTAAGCTTTGTATATATGGTTTATATGCAGAATATAAATAACAGTGAACTCTTCTCTGACATCAGGCATAAGCTGAGGTGTGTGCCGTTAATTATACTGATGTTTCAGAGTTAGGAAAGGTACAAAACAGAATGGCCAAAACAGCCTGCAACTGGGAGATGGGAAATGACTTTTCAAGAAAGATTAGCCAAAATTAGGTAGCACCGATAGCAGGAGACTCTCAAGAGATATGCCAAAGACAATATTGAAAGAGGCAAAGAGAACAAATCACATTAATCTTTTTAAGATAGACATTAATTTGAAGAGTCTGCGATCTAAAATAGCAAGGGGGTGACTCAGAAATGATAAGTATTTCCGGCACATTTATTTAGTGTTGTTGAAATACTGAACAAATAGCTGAAGTCAAGAGCAGCAAGTCAGGGGTTTAAAAGGAGCTGGTTTGTTTTCTTTTTGTGAAGGATTTTTTGAGATTACATTAGCTACATATTTGAATTTACAATGATAAGTTCTAGGGTGATTTGTATTTATTGGGGTTATAAGGGCAGCCCTCAGTGGACCATATGGTATTTTTACAGAGCTGTTTCTGTAACAAAAATGACACAAAACTGTATTAACTTTTCACAGATTGATAGAGAAAGAAACTGTCTAAATAGACATGTTTGTTTACAGAAGGGTTTAAAAAGGACTTGGGTTGAGGGGAATCCCTGCATGTTTTTTAATCAAACATGTATCCATGGGTTTGAAGTTTTCATTTGCATTTGTGTTTCTATTCTTATAAGAAGTAGCTGAGAAAAGAGACAGTGGGAATAAAAAATACAATTAATAACAAGGAGCAAGAAGGAAGGAGAATAAGGAAAGAACGTGAAACAACCCAGAGAGACCCATGGGGGTGAAGGAGGGGAGATAAAAAGAGAAAGAAACAAATGAGAGAGAAAAAATTCTAACAACTGGATAGTTTCTACAGGGGAGGATGGGAGCAAATTCCCATCTCCCTTTACCTTGCCAGATTTGGTCATGTCTTTAACTAAGGTTTCTTTTCCAGAATAACCCTCTTTGTATTGGGAGTTAAAATGAAGTTCTACCTGTATTACAGAAAAGGATTGCTTGATTTTCATGACCTGAGGTTTGTTAACTAATAGGAGCTAATTCATAATTCAAAACAAACCATGGTTTTTGTTAGCTTATCAAAGTGAGCATGAGGGGATGGAGAGAAACTCACCCAAGTCTTCAAACACATCTCTTAATCTATGAATTTGTCCAAGCCAAGGAAACATAAATTAGTAATTAACACTGTGTTAATTGACATTATATTGACGTCATTAGTCTTAAAATTGACTCAGGGGCTAGCCCTTACTAGATGCTTTCGTGTAATCCACTGATATTGAGCCATAGAAATTGTTCCAAGACACCTTTCTAGACAGAGACAGAAGCTGAACGCTTACACACACTCACACTCCAGCACATTCATCTCCTGCTGCAACCCCTGTGTGCTGGTTTGCCTTAGCTCTCAATACAAGGAAGGATGACCTGGGTAAGTGCTGGGTGGCATTAACCCATTCACCATTCCTGTCCAGTCAGCAACACGATTTTTAACATCTGACACACTCAGTGGTTGTTCCGCTTTGTACCAAAAAAGATTTGATATCTTCCTTGAGCAAAGCCCCCTTCATCTGGGGATCTCTACTCTGCACCTGAAGGGGAACCAGGGATGCCCTGAGGCAGTGCAGCCTGTAGCAGGAGGCATGCAGGTTTGGATAGGGGCCATGTATTCACAAAAGGAGACCTCACCAAGCTTGCCTTTTCATCACAAACCACATCACTGTTATGTCAAGCAGGTGGCTGCTTCTTCCTATGCTTGTGTGTCTGTAACCAGGGATCAGGCTGGGCAACCACAAGGCAGAGCAAATTCTTGTGCCCAAGTATAACCAGAAGGCAAGCTGCAGAGAGGGGGGTGGCTGAGGGAAGAGCAAGATTTCTGGGCAGCAGCAATTTATCAGATTTCCGTTCGCAGATGTGAAAGAAATGCACCTGCCCATATTCTACCTCCTAATAATTTGACGTCTGTGTTTGTTGGCAGAAAAGAAAGGTACGATTTTAGCAGAATCCTGTTGCAAAGAGTGTATTTCTTTTTCTTCCCTTCTCCCCACCACCCCCTACAACAAATCCCTGCGGCTAACATTGTAAAAAACAGCAGGAAATGCCCAATTTTCTGCAGCTGTGGCCTTGTTTGTCTATATATTTCTATAGGTGAATGGTCACTGGGAACACAGAAAGGAAGTGAATTCAATGGATTGGTTTAAAAAACTCAGCATGCTAATCAGCAGGCACTCAGGTGAAATAGCTTTAAAACAGACCCAGAGTTAAACAGGTTGTGTAGATACAGTGCATGCAGCTTGGGGTTTTTTTTTAATATAAGAACATGGCATTGTTAAAAATCAGCTTCTAGTCAAGTAGCTTGTTATTCAGGATACAAACTGCTGCACCTGAAATCTCTTACATGGAGCAGAAGAGTGATTTTGATTTTAATCTCTTTTTTCATCCCATGAAAATTTGGTGCTGACAAAAGGTACTAGACTGACAGCCATGAAAAATGAGCGACAGCCATGAAAAATGAGCACTTTTCTATCAGAAATAGGACTGACTTGGGTGCTGTGGGCTTGCTCACCTGCTCTTCTCCCTGGGAAGGCTGCATGGAAAGTGTCCAGTGCCTGGCCTCAGTGGTGAGATAGCCAGCAAGGGTGTTATTACCAGTGGTACTAACAGTGTTAATGGTACCCACAGGGTGGAAATGTCAATCGGACTGAACTCCTTCCCACTACACAGACTATTATCTTTCAGCATGGGAAAGCCACCCTCTGGCCCTGACCAGCTCCTTACTATAGTCCAAAGCCATAATAAGCAGTAGGGGCAGTAGGAGGTACATTTTGGTGCTAACTCCCAAGTCACACCAATCAAACTTGAAGGACAAAAGCTTTCCAAGTAAACTATGTAAAAATCCAAGTAGACTGTGTAAAAATCTACCAGAAGAAGGTGAATATTGTTTGCTAACAACCTAGATTGGACCTCAAGTAGTGTCAGAATACTATGTAAGAGCTGCAGGCATAGAATTCTCCAAGGGCTGTTTGCTCACTGCCTGGCAGAAGGCAGGTGGGAATTTCGTCTTCACACTACATCTGTCTTTACCACAAAGTCATTGGAGTTTGGAAACCTTGATTAGCCTAGCAGAGCATCTGTCCAGCTAACCCCCACTTGAGCTGAGTCATCTATTTCTCTGACGGCAGATAATGTTGCTCCAAGCTCCCTAACTATATAATACTATATAAAAAAACTATTTTTTTTTTTCCTGAACAAGATACTACTTTATGTGTAAAAGCTTCATATACCAAGAGGTGCACAAATTCTCTCACATTCGAACTGATTTATTTTCAGAGTCTTCTTTAAAATGTCCAAGGGGAGTGATTTGTAAAGCCCAAATACTGAAATAATTGATCTTCTGTTATTTTGGTTATTGAATGGTGGATGCACTGTGAAAAGACCAGATCACAGGTTTTTATGGCTCTCCGAAGGTTTTAAAAAAATCAGTTAAAAGAAGGTAAACGCAAATGCAAAAGGGAAACTATTTGCCTTTATTTGGGTTTACCACTGGATTATTTCTGGCTCTGTTGTTTATTGAAGTCCCTTCTGAAGAGTTGTAGTATCAGCCCAACTGAATACGTGTTCACGTGCGTTCTGCACTGCTGCAGAGGAGCAAATTCAGCCCCGGAATCACTTTTGGTCTTTAATTCATTTGCAATATGAAAAATTATCCTGAAATGGAAAAGAGTCTCACTGATTTTTTTTCATAATGTTACTGTCCTTGGGTCAAGTAGAACTCCAGCAAGGATGTATACTGTCTATTTCCTTGTTTTTCCAGGGACATGGGGATGCGGGGAAGGAACCTTTGTTATTGGACTGCTCCTTTCAAAGGACACTACGGCCTTAGACAAGATAACATTGGTAGAGGGGAAAGAAAAATACCCTTGGAGAAACCAAAAGCAACTTATTAAAAATTTATCAGGTCAAAGCTCATTGTAAAGTATTGACCAGAGTCCCAAGTAAGTGTTTAGGTTAGGTTCAAGAAGATGAGGACAAGTACAAGTTAGTTGCATGAATTGTTTGTTTGGTTTTTGATCAAAATGCCATATAATGCTCAGTCCAATGTCTCTTCATAATCAGCCTCAATAGTTTGGCTGAACACATGTGTTCACAGTTGTATATGTGCACTTAATCTCAAATACAAATACTCAACCACAGATATGTTTGTTCAACCCTTTGTTGACTCTGGTGATCAATTCTGAAGCCCAAATACTGGTTAACAGCACTGTAAATAACTCAGAGACAGCTGTTTATTTACTAATGATATTTGTCAAGTATTTTTATAAAAACAGAGGCATAGGATTAGCTTTGTATTGCTTCCTTGACACCGGAGATACCACTCACATGAGTTTGTGTTTAGCGGGAACTATCCTGTCTGCTCTAACTGGTTACTCAAACATTCTTCTCAGATTGAGAAGCACCTGTGCCCTGACTAACGCTTTTTCTCAGACTTAACATGTAGCTTTGGAGAAATTGCTTCACCTAAAGATGAAGCAATGATCAGTTGGTCAACACATCGGTTTGCCCATCTGTAGATTGAGGATGACTCTTAGTGATGAGCTAGACACAGGAACTAGCTTTAAACTTGTGAAACACATAATTACATTCATACTAATAGTTATGACATATGTGATCAGACTAAGTAGGAGTCATTCAACTGATCAGCAGAAGTATGGTAAAAAAATCAGCTAACAGAGATCTCTATTTATAGATCATCCTCTCTGTTCAACATGGAGAAGCCTGATAAAATAACCCTCCATTAATTTTGAAGCAGACCAAAAAAATAGCCTGTTTGACATATTTCTCTGTACCATCTGACTTGCTCTACTCACCAAAGCAGACATATCCTCATGCCGTGCTTATCCCTGATTTCTCTCTAGCACAGACAGCTCTAACAGCACAGAACACCTGTGTTATCTCCAGTACTTCAGCAAGAGCCAACAATAACAGTTAGCAGCTGGATATCAGAAAAGCCCAAATCTATCATAGTATGATATGCTGCATTGCCTTTGCAGCAATAAAATTGCTGGTGGGTCAGCAGAAACACATCCAGAATTAATTATATCTTCTGTGGAAGACGCTTGAGATAACTTTCAAATTGCAACATTTTATTGTTGTTATTTATGACTTTGGTTGTTAATCAATAATTCTACTGGTGAATTCAGTTTACACCATATGGTGTGACTGTTATGTTACTGTGTTCCTGGAGCATTCTTAACAAGCCTCTCACCATGCGTTGCAAGCATTAACTATTTAGGTCTATGCAGTAGTGAAGGGAAACTGTAGGGACCACTTCACTCATTGCTGATAAGTAGCTGCCAGTGAAGTGACTCTACATAGCTGTTTGGCAGTGCATGGCAACACTAATCAATATCTGAAGAGAGGACATTGGTGTATTTCTTCCACCTGCTGAAAAGAGCAAGTGCTGTTCTTTAGCTTGGTGTTATTATACACATTCATTGATACTGGGGAAGGAGGGATTTTCGGGGATTTATTTTATTGGGGATTTTTTTATCACCATGCTTTAGTAAGAGTTCTGTTTACCCTAACCCCAAAAAGAGAGAGATTAAAAAGTAACCTCAACTTTTCAAATCAGGGTTTTTAAAGTGATTGTCCTTATAGCAACTAATTTCAGATTTGTAGTTCAAGGCTATTGATCCAACACTAACTTAGTCTGAAAGAAAATCACAGCGTGGAATTGCTCACACTAAAATAACTTTGCAGTCCTTCATTCACATAAGTATGATCAGAGTAGATTTAGCTTCAGAGTTTCCCCAGGCTTAAAGACACCCTCATACTAAGATTTGATTTCTCTAATTAATAGCTTTATAATAATGTAGCTTGATAGTAGTCTATTGCTTGTTTTGGGGGACTCTGGGGATTGGGTTTTGGTTTTATCGCAATACTATTTTTGGTTACTGAAAGAAAATAGAGAGAGAGAGGAGCTATTGAATGTGATTGATTTTATATTGATGCGGCAGCATCTTTAGACCTTAGCAGAAAAGAGCCTCGGTCAAGAAATTAGAGTGCTAAAAATAATTATTTCAGTAGATGGCACTATTCCCTCTGTGTCGCTCCTAAATCAACACCCTTACACGGTACTCTGGAGCTAGAGATGTAAAATGAAGAACCCTGTCGTTTGTGATTATTGAAGACCGCTCATTACGCCTCCCAGCAACGGTAGTTGTGGTTCTTACGCAAGACAAAAACGCAGCCTACCTTCCCTCTCTCTTTAAATGGATGGGGTGGTTTTGCTTGGTAGGTTGGGTTTGTTTCAGGGAGGAGTCCTGAGATTCTGCCTTCAAAGTATCACATATTAATGTGGTGCTATTTTAATAGCTGCTCTGTTTCAGCCCAGAAAGGCTGCAGAATGATAGGCCAAGTATCCCTCTCATAGGCCAAGTCATTCTTCATCTCTAACTTGCTAAAGGCATTGTTTAACTAATGCAGAGGTAATTGCAATGATTTAAAAGAAAGCTCAGGGAAGGCTCATTCTTACCATGAAACAAATAATATTCTGCTAGAAATATATAGTCTGGTAATCACAAAGCTCGATAACAGTGCATAAATACCTGTCATCCGTTCCTAAAATATATTCATATGCAATTGCAGTTTAGTCACTTCTTGTAGCTGTTAAGCAATACAAATTAATACAGGGTTGTAGTAATTATTTACATGTGGTTTCACTTTACACTGTAACGTAACTTTGGATTAGTTTTTCAGGATAGCTGTAGAAGTTTTGTTGGGTTTTTTCTCTTTTTCTCTCCTTTCCTTCCCCTCCCCTCCCCTCC